>JAUCMU010000097.1:7264200-7291423 GCA_032275025.1 Enteromius treurensis | reverse complement strand
GATTGATCAGATGATGAGGTGCCAGCTGTGATTAATCAACCGCGCTCCTACTCGAAATAGTTTATTTGCAAAAACTTTACTTTGTGGTGTTAACAAATTACATAAAAACCAGTCAAGGTCAATGGCATACTCATTTTAGCAGGAGCATTATGTACAACATGCATCTTTATTTACTTTAATAACCCCCCCCCTCAACAGAACATCTTGGCTGGGGCGTTGTTTGGGACATGGTACGGTCTTCTCCTCGCCTGTGTCCTTACCACAGTTGGCGCCACTCTCTGCTTCCTCCTGTCCCAGGCATTTGGCAAACAGCACATTGTGAGACTTTTCCCTGACAAGGTGGCCATTCTGCAAAAGAAGGTATATCAAGTTAAGATACCTGAAAGTATAAAATACAAAGCATCACTACTTGATTTTGTTCGTAATTTTTGTATTTTTTAACCTTTTACCCCAGGTTGAGGAAAACAGAGGCAGCTTGTTCTTTTTTCTGCTCTTCCTGAGATTCTTTCCCATGAGTCCAAACTGGTTCTTAAACATGACCTCCCCAATACTGAATATTCCTGTCACTCTTTTCTTCATGGCCGTCTTCGTTGGTAAACGCCGTTAAATGACAGTAGAGGATATTTCCCTTAATGTTTGGAGCATTTATTTGAAACATCTGTATTTTCTTCTAGGCCTGATGCCGTACAACTTCATCTGTGTCCAGACGGGATCGATGCTGTCTCACATCTCCTCTCTGGACGACTTGTTCTCCTGGAGTGTGGTGTTGAAACTGCTCCTTATTGCCTGTGTTGCTCTGCTGCCTGGAGGTCTGATCCGTAAATACAGCACTAAGCATCTCCATCTGGACGGCCTTGAAACAAATGGACTCAGTCAAGACAAGAAGAAAAGATAAGGGACAATGTAGGGTCAGTCATTCAGTCCCCCTTGGCTGCTTTGTGGGTGGCTACTATTTGTATTTAAAGTGACTTTTAAAGAGCTCTTTTTCGTGGTCTCAAATTTTTTTAAATGGAAATGTAATTTTTACATATTCTTTACTCTGAAAGCTGCTATGTCTTTACATGCATGGGTTGTGATGTAAATGAGAAAAAAGGGACTTTTTGCTGCCTTTTTTGTAATTTCTATATTTATATTTAATGTTGGTGGTCTTGAATTCGTAATCCTGGCTTTATGTGCACATCACAAAATTATTCAGCATAGGTTAAATTAAAAGACGTTGTGCAGCAAAGTATGGACATTTATTGCCCATCTTTTGTATCTACAGACTGTAATAATATGGAAATTGTGAATTTTTTGTGGGTTACTGTTTTTAAAGTCTCACACCAGCCTTAAAAGTGACCTACCTCACTAAAGTGAAATATTTAATATTTTATCTTCTTGGTGTACTTGTAAATATTAAAATTGGACATCAAGCTGTATATATACACTATGGCTATTGTTTCTTTATGGGGATGGAGGCAGTATGTGAAGTCCTGCCCGGTCACTCGACACCTATCCAATGTTGAAATGATGAATTAAAGCAAATCCTTTTCTATGTGTCAATGGCATTAGCAATAATGAGAGCAGAATGCAGTCTTTATTCACCAAACAGCCACATCATGCGAGTGAAGCGGTTTACAATGATCATTTGATAATAAACTCATTCCATTAGCTTCGTTCCGAACATTTTATCACATCTGCATGCTGTTCATTTCATGCCAGTGTTCATATGCACAGTTGATGAATGTTACAAATGCAAATGTTTTTTAATTAAAGGAACTAAAATGCTTAGTGCAACTGCCTGACCAGGTAACAATTTCCTGCGTTTAACAGGGAATTCATCTCCAACCTGCCCTGGAAATTAATAGGGATATGTCAAAAAATATTTGCATAGTTTTAGTTAAGAATTTACATATCACTGAGCATTTTGCCTTTAAATTGCTGCACAATTTTGATAATATATCAGTATGGATAGAAAATATAATAACAGAACTAATAATAATTACAAAGGCTAATAAAAACACATTTTTAGTAATACTGCTTTTTACTCAAATGTAATACTTAATTGTAAAATAAAGTATTTAAGAAAAAAAATTTAGGTTTTAATTAACTGTGCAGCTGAATATAGTGCACAGCTTGAGGGGACAACCATTTGGAGTGGTGTCTAAAAACAGTGGACATTAAGTGCACTTATCCAACCTCCATAACGGGACTACTACTATACTTCCACGTCTCACCAGAACATGCACTCAAACTCCAAAGTATCTAAATTCAGTGCTCCTGGACTATATTAGTTGAGTAAAATATGGAATAGTGAATGAGGGTGTGAGAGCTAGCACAGATACATCCTAGTAGACATTCCAAAAGACATTGATTAGTTGGTTCAAGGACGTAAGGAGCTATGGACATTTGTCCATGAGATAAAAGGAATGGACATCAAACATGAGAATTGTATAAAGAATTTTTATTGCTCAAATCCATGTTGATCAGCAGTACAGTTCACCTACATTTCAAAACAACATGGTTGTTAGCAAAAAAAAAAAAAAAAAAGTTCAGCTCTCAGTCCCCCAGCCCCACCCCCACTACCCACAATCCAGCTGAGTGGACACGGCAGGCAGTGCAGCGAGCCCAGTTCTCCGTTTCACATCGCTCAGATTGAACTAACGTGAGAAGCTAGAGAGCTGCGAAGGAATGGATCTGCCGTGGTAAAGGCGCAAATAAGTTTTCACAGCCTATGATTTGCATTGAATTCTCATGCATCGCTCTGATTTCCTGCTCTCATCTCGAGTTAAACATGACTAGAACGGTGCTGTCATACTGCGAGCAACTATAGCTGTGCCTGTGGTCTATTCTAATATAAAAAAAAATAAACATAGAACAGCACCTACCTTAAGTCTCCATTCACCCTAAAAGCTTTAGGGCCCAATAAAAGACCACATTGAGATTTCATGCCAACACTACAAACAACAGCTATCCTAAACTGACCTGATTCGTTCGACTTATATTAGCTATGACTTTTGGCCTAAAGTTAATGCGAAGACCTCAATTCTTCCTAGCGTTACGTTACAGGATATCATAATGGATAGCGAGACAGCTTAATTACCAGACTACAGAGACAATATAACAGTGTGGTGTTAGTTAATGCACGTATCGACTAATGCTTCCGTAAAGTTAAATACTGATGCACGACTGATGCACACCTGACGAAGCCTCGAAATACAAACTCTTAAGAAAAGTTAAGAACCACTGTAGAACATTAGAAAGGTGTCTTATCGACAGCGTGGCGCGTGTTACAGTTACAATAACAGTTAAAAGTTATCCGAGTTATCATACTGCTACACAACCTGAACTCCATCAATGAGCAAACACCTGAGATTAAGCAGAAAAGTCTATCATTCAGGGGAAATAACGGCCTGGTCTAGCTACAAGCCTTCACAGAGTCAAGAACCATAAGTATCGTAATTAAGCTTCTTGAGTGAAAAATTGCTAGACGTCCACAAACTGAACTCATCTAGCAGAAGCTTCGAACCTGTGTTAATTGAAACACCCTCAGCACCTGATGTCTTTGCTACTCTTTGCAGATAAGTGTGGACGAGTTGCTTCAGTAGGTTAAAAAAAACAAAACGATTTACACAGGTCTACAGTAACACACTGCTACCGAAAACTGTCAAACGTTACAACTAAAAGTATGAAGTGGAACGGCTTGCAGTTCAGTCCACAGACATATCATCTACATTACTGTATGAAAGCAAACCAACCATCGCAAGTACACGCACCTAGACTTAGCATGGTGACCTTCTACTGTCTTTCGACTTGATTTGACATAGGCCTCGTTTTAGCGGGAACAGATCCACTGCAGATCTGAGGCGACAAAATACCTGCACATGTGATTTTTGTGTAATTACGATAAACACTTTTACCAATACTCTGTGAATTACATCGTTGTTGGGGGGGGGTTTTGCGCTTTTTTATTTTATATCAACCTAGGTTTTTTTGTTTTTTTTTCGTGAAAGGCCTTAATTTAAAAAAAAAAAAAATACTAATTCATTAAAAAATGTGGTCTGACTGCAATTCCTGAACATGCCTTAGAAAAAAAAGCATTACTTAAGACAAAACAAAGCCACTGACATGTTAAGATCAGTCAGTGCCAAATTTGTTTTAGTTAAAACATCTCGGCCCGGTTTCACAAACAGGGCTTAGCTTAAGCCAGGACTAGGCATTGGTTAAATTAAGATATTTAAGCAACTTTACAAAAAATATTACAGGTAAGCATCTTAACACTGAAAAATGACATTAGCCAAGTTTCCATCCTAGGCATTTTTGCGAAAAAATCTTTAGCGCTTCAAATATTTTAGCTGATGGAAATGCTAATTATCGATAACATTTTGGAAATGTCGACATAGTATTTTTCCGTTTAGCTTTAGCGCATAAATTCTATATATCGATACTTAAAATGTCGCAAAAAACTGTTTGGAAACACCTTTTGTCGAGAAAAAGGGCTTTAACGCAAATAAATGTAGTGTCACATGACAGAATTAGCCTATGGGCAGCGTCTGTGTTCTTGGTGTTGCTCGTCAAACCACCTTAGCCTCTTTCAAAAGCCTCTTGAATCATATTTATGTTATTGCATCTAAAATTGTATATATGATAAAAGGATGAGTTACCTCTCAAACATAAATATCTGAATTCAATGTTTCCTTTAATTACTTTAAAAGTTAAAAATTATTAGTCTGAATTTTGTCCAGGATATTATATTGTAGAGTTGGTTGTTTAATGCGTTACTGCGCGCGGCGCTGGTAAGAACACTTGATTATTTCCTCTTAAAAAATGGACACAGCTTACTATACTCGTTCAAAAATAAGACATAATTTGAAATTATTCAAAACTTTTCATAAATTATTCATTTATTTTATTTGTGTACATTCACAAAAAAAAAAACGGTCGTGCTTCTGTAAATAATTGGATGCTGCTTTCAAGAGTGCGTCACAAGAATGAACTGAAATTCATCATATAGGCTGCTACTTGTTGCGGGGGGTTTTCTTTCTTTTTGTTAATTTAATATTTATTTACGAAAAATATATATTTGGCTTATGAGCCTTTTTTTCTTTAATAGCTAATGTTTTTCTCTGTTCGCACAAGCTCTGCGCGTGATGTGACTTGAGCCTTATGTTCTGTTTATGCTGCTTGTTTCGTGTATAAAATTAATCCCTGGACACAAATTAAGACATTTTTAATAGGTCAATCTTGTCGGTTAATAATAAAATAAACTAAAGTAACATTCCTATTTCCAATACAGTCTAATAACATTTGATCAGGAAAACAACAACAACTGAATGGCTTGATGCTGGAGTATCTAAAAATAACAAAGTGCAAAAACATGTGAACTTACATTTGTTATTTTTATGGAGGCCTCCATAATTTAGTAATGGGCTATGTTTTTTTCCCCCAAAGGGATTAAGAACAGACTATTTACAGACTATTGAAATTGAATGGAAACAGCTTAAGGGCAGTTTTTTTTTTGCGATACTCTAAAAACTTATGCGACAGTTCGTTTTTTTTTTAAGGATGACGTCATCACGCACACCATTTTATCGGTAAAAGGCCAGTTGGATGGAGACAGGCTGGAGACCACAAATTTTGCATATTTTTTTCCCCGCAAATTCTCGTTGTCGATAACAAAACAGCATAAAAACTGGATGGAAACTTGGCTATTGATGTTTAATAAATAATCATAGATAGTAGATGCGTGTTTCCTTCAATTATTTAAAAGTCAAGTAATGCACCCTTCGTTGAAAAATCTCTTACTTGTAATATGTGAGCATATTTACTGTACAAGATTTGTCAGTGAACTATGAGGGCAAAAAATAAAATAAAATAATCGTTCATTAATGGTAATCGAGTTAAAATGTTCAATTATTCGAGATTTTGATATTAGGCCAAATCGCCCTGCTACAGTATGCTGTAGCATTCATTAACAAAGTGATGTAAATACAAGAATATATACATTATAATAAACTTTACTATAGTGTGTTTCAAAAAACAGTATAGTGTTTACTATAAATTATTTTTTAGAAACTATTTTTTTCTCGTATGTATGTCTATTTTAATTACTGTTCAGAACTCCTGGATGTTTAAATGGGTTTGTAAGTCTCTTTTGATATAAAATATTTAAAAACAGTAATGTTAAGGAGTTAGACCATCATTGCAACATTCTGGCTCTAATTTTAAATTTTTTGTCCGTAGTTGTTTTCTCTTCTTCTGAAGGATATACATGAATGGGCTAATTTGGCTCTGGCCCCTCCACTCTACAATTGTAATTAAATCTAATCATTTATTTAATTTTTTACTTCCAGGCTGACTCTGATGTTGTAGTTCTCATAACTGGTGTGCTGGTATTGATCGCTCTACTACCCATGATTCCTCAAACCAATAAGCAGCTTCTGTGCGAGTACTTTGACATCTTTGGAAGGCTCGCTGCCTGGAACCAACGTCACCGAGGTACTCGGGCTGAAACACTTAAAAAACATTTGTCCTTTGCAAGCTAAATTGTGTTTATTAAAGGCAGAGTCAACGATTTCTGGTAGTCAATGTTGACATTCAAAATCACCAAGACAAACATGCCCCTTTTTGATAGCTCCGCCCCTCACATACGTCCGTAACCCAGGCAACGATTATGGTGGCTGTGCCAACCGGCCGAGGGTATGATTTCATCAATAAGTGAAAGCAACTTGTGTTAGTATGGTAATACAGGTCAAATGTGTTTTGGTAGTACTGTGTGTTGTACCGTGAATGGTTTAGCTCTGTTTCACCCGAATGATGACGCAGAACACCAGGCACAAGAGCCAGGGGCAGAGGTCGGAATTTAGCTGTGGATTTATGACTTTAGGCTTGGAGCGCATCCACAATCGCAATCGCAATCCTTCCCGCTCCTTTAGTTCTCTCTAGTGCTTGAAAGCTGCTCCAATATTTACTCGCGTTCAACTTTCCGGAACGGAAGTTTTTTTTGTTCCGCAGACAGGTTTTCTCTTATATTTTTTTATCTGCCATTTTCAGCTTTCTGTCACTCTTGGCTAATGTCCCTCTCAAGAGTAGACACGCCCCTTACTACTGATTGGCTACACGTTTGCTTTTGGATTCGGCCCAGACTAAGCATTTTTGAAAAAATCATAGACCCTGCCTTTAAGGTTCATCGCTCAGATTATTATTTTTTTGGATAGTTCAAACAACTTGGTCTAAAATGACTACTTCTGTGAATGTGTTCTGTAGGTCATGCTCACGGAGTGTTTGCAGTCCATCTACATGCCAGCGTATACTCTCTTTTTCATCGTTTATATGGCATGTATCCTTGTAATTTCATTTCTTACTTGCGTGCCCACTACAGTATGAAAGAAAATGTTGACACATTTGAGGAAGTGGTGAAGGTGAGGTTTTATCTTTTGTCACACCATTTTAAAAGTGGCAAAACTATTCCAACACCCGAGCTAAAATTTCCTCCTCCTTGTATAACAGCCTATGTTAGAGTATGTACGGATACATCCTGAGCTCATCACAGGAACCAAAGACTATGAGGTTGATCCAATTAGGTACGTGAAATGAAAAATTATGTTTTCTGTTATATCATGACATGATCCAGGGAACATGATTTTTCATGCTTTACTGTTTTACTGTGTCTAGATGGAAGAGGTTTGAGCCTCATGATATTGTGATTGAGTGTGCCAAAATTTCGCTGGATTCTAAGGAGGCATCATCTGAAGAAGGATACTCCACTCTGTCAGATCACATACCACAGCGCCCTGTAGACCATAGCCGATCGTGCTCAGAGCTCAGCATCCATGGTAAATTGATCTAAACAATGTATAATTACTAATATTGTCTGTAAATCATTCCAATGCAAAAAGTGAAATCCAGCCTCAAGATTTTTATTTTGAAAATTAAAACCAAGGCATTTACATACACAGGACTTCATAACTAATTCTTATTATCATACGTTGTATGTTCCCCATAAAACAAACTGGATAATTTCATATACTAATTAAGAAGCAACTATCGTACATATATAAAACAAATAAATATGTATAAAACCATTATAGCAGAAAAATGACAATTTATCATTCATGTCTAAAGTAGACCAACTTCAAGTCTACATACATATAAAAATGTCAAAGCCTTTTTAGTATATTAAGACATTTTTATTTATATTTTCCTGTGAGATTACTGATTGTGAATCTTAACTGCTTTTTCTGCTAACAGAAATTACATCAGTCACACCAATGGCTGCTGTTCGTCAGTCTCTTTCTCTGTCTCTTCCTTATCTCACTGTAACCCAAGACTCAGGTTCCAGCGCACAGACCCCCAACTATCAGGTAAGAATCTTCCCAAAGACATAGGTGAAAGGACCAACATTTTTTATTAGTAATTTCATTTCCCAATAACAGTAACAAATTAAGTTGTTGAGCCCAACGAAGAAAAGTAAACCATCAGTAATTAAATGAGCAAAGATTGTAAATAAAAGCAATATGACAGTTAGCCAAAATAGCTCACCAAATAGAGTTCACCTCAAAAAAAAAGTTGTAATTATCCATTTCGTTCCGAAAGTCAGAACAAGCCTCTAAATGTAGATAAGCATGCATGTGACCACCACCTGAATTAATTTATGATTGGTCCATCAATAGAGTGATAGGATGAACTCCTCAGGGATGAAGGGGGAGATGTGGAGCCCTTCCTCAGCGTGTGGGATGACCACCCCTCCCAACTCTAGAGGAATGTCCCCCACCACAGTTTCTGACGTTTCACACAGTGCCTCCCACCTCTCAGGACGGATCCACAGCACTTCAGGTCAGCCAAATGCATTCTAGTCTAAAAAGCAAAAAGGTTCTGCTTGTTTGTTTGGTCCCTCGCATGATGACTTCAGGGGATATTTTTGTTACAGGGGATGGAAAATGGACCCTATCTCCCTCCACGCCCTCAGGGTCATCTCCTCTCCCATCACTCCCAGAGGAAATAGGGCAGCCTGCCCAAAACACCAGCAGTACTCAGGCTAAGGTACATGGATGCATAAAGCATTTGCTTCATTACTTATTAAACACATTCGAAGAAATATTCTGTGAGCGTGTTTTCATTAAAATTCTTTTCTGTCTAAAACTATTCAGGTTGTTCAGACGGGCAAAGAGCTTAAGAAAGTCACACCTAGGAGTATTAATAACAATGGTGAGAATATCTGCTGAGAGAATGTCATTTCATTTAGTAACTGACACGCACAAGTTAATATGCTTTACCTTTGCTACTTTTAGGAAGTGCAAGTGATGCCAAGATTCCGGTGTCATTGGCACAGCTCTCTGACATAGTCAAAAGGACAGACGGGGAAAGAGAAGATGGTGAGAGCATTGACATCATGCAAACCAATGAAAGTCTTTAATCAAACCGTTATTTTCAAAGAGCTTTACTAATGTTTTCTTTCAAGATACCATCAACGAGGAGATTTTGAGTCTGACTCTCGGGAGATTGGACTTTGGGGTGAGACCCGGCCTGGATTCCTCATTTTCAGGCTCCTTGGACACCCTTCTCTCATCTCACCCCAACCATGAGCAGAATTTAGCATCTACACCCAACAGGGTTGAATTTTCTGCCAAAGGAGGAGAGGAGCAACCCTGGCCCTTATGGCCCACTTTCACCCCCATCGAAAATGGAAAGAGCAGTATCTGTTCTCTGTCTGATCTGACAAAGGGGCCCATGCCTTATGAGCCACTGTTTGACCTTGCCCTGCCTAAAGTGGCATCTCTGTTTTTGGAAAGGAAGACCACAGAGGCCCTCCAAAGGGCTGAAGAAGAAAGTGAGCACAGAGAAGAGCTAGAAGGGGAGGATCTCTCTGCCACATCCCCTCTGGAGGTGTTAGACCGTGTAATTCAGCAGGGTCATGACACCCATGAGAAAGTGCTGAAGAGGTATGCTTCTGTACTTCTTACTAATATGACTACTGAAAGTTGTTTTTTTTAAAAAAAGGGAAATGTAGCATCTGTTTGCTTTTCTTGCAGAACTCTGTCCTCTCAAAGCCAGTCAGCAGACCCACTCTCTGGAGGTAAACAGCATAGCAATAAAGGAAAAGGTATTTAGTAATTTTACTAATTTGTTGGCTCTCCGTGCTCAAGACTCCTGTGTCCTCCCGCTATTATCCTCTGGCTTTTCTGTGTTTGTTTCCATTTTCCTGTTACTTTCCTCTAAATACGTTTTCGGATTCTTTTACCATTTTGTGTCATTCTTCATAAAATCCTCAAATAGCATTGTGTTGGTCAATTCCTGTAGCTTAGTATAATGGTAAAAAGCAATATTGTGATATGACTGACTTTTATTTATGTTATTTTATTGTATTTTCCATCTATCATTTTGGTTTTTCCTATATCTTGCAGCCTTTTTTCTTGTCAGTGGTGGTGTTTTTTTCCCTTGTGTATCTGTATTGACTGCCAGGTATTCTCCAGGTCCTGTGTCGGCAGCATCAGATGAGTTGGGGATGTTGCGCAGTCAGCTGCTGTTGCTGCATAACCAGCTGCTTTATGAGAGACACAAGAGAGAGCAGCATGCCCTTCGTAACCGCCGTCTGTTTGGACGTATAGTCAATGCTACTGCACTGGAAGAGCAAAACAACTCCATGGTAATCAACCAAACTAGAAGAATAACCCTGTGCAAAATTCTACATATAGTTAAAAGGCTGTAAGTCATTAAGTTCTACACATGCTCCGTTCTTTGCATACTCATTAAATATTTTAGTTTGATTTAGTTGACTTTTACTTTACCAGCCAACAAGCAATAGTACTTTCAGCTCCATTTATCAAATTTTTAAAAATCCATTCTTAAGAATTTTGTAAATGTTCCTCTATAATGAGTGCAGAATATGGGGAAGTGTGTTGAGTGGTGACATGACCCACGAGAAACCTGAAACAAAAGCTTTTTAAGTTGCTGTTTCTTGTGATGTGATTTTTCTAATTTTTTTGTGTGTGTTGCAGAAAACCCAACTCAAGCTTCAGGACATTGAGAGCAAGGCTGTGCAGGTAAGCCTGAAAGAGGAACAGAGGCGCTCCAGGCTTATACAGGAAGACAGCGATGCTGTTGTGAACCAACTGCAGACTCAAGTCCAGCAGTTACTGAAAGAACGGAATGACTACTACTCAAAGATGCAGGAGTTAAAGGTGATTATAGGACTGTAGGGCATGAAAAATTACATAGTCAATCTTGCTTACAATACAGCACACAAAAATGGTCCGCATTTGTCATTTCCATTGCTGGAATATAGAAAAGCATGTGTGCCATGTTAAACACTAATGTTTTATGTGGCATCATTACTAGACTGATTTGCAAGAGAATCAGAAGAAGGTCGGAGAAATGGAGGCAGCGCTCCAGAAAGCCAATAACAAAGTGTGTAATATGGGACACATGCTCAGCCAACTGTCCATCAAGGTAAGACTTGTTTATGACCAAGACTACATTAAACATTGACAAAAAAAATTGGTTTATTTAATTGCTTAATTTTGATTTGTGTTCCTGATTTATCCAACCACAGCTGAACAATAGTGAAAACATGGAACAGCAAATGGCTTTCCTGAACAAGCAGCTGCTGCTCTTGGGTGAAGCCAACAAGTTATGTGTGGAGGAAATCGACCGTTTGGGGCCTGAGGTTAGCAAGGTAGGCAATGATTATTAAGTACTGACTTACTAGGACATAGTGGATCTCTAGTTTAAAAAACATATGCTGACTGTTGACTTGATCTGCTGTGACTGTTAGGAGCTGAATATGCTGCAGGCGTCTTCACTGCGTGAGGTTGAGCGTTTGAGGCAGAACTCTCTGCAGCAGAGTCAGAGACTTGAAGCAGCCCAACAGCGCATCACAGACCTGGAGAACCAACTCACCAAGAAAGAGCAAGTCATCCGAGAGCAAAAGAAGCTGCTGGAAAATGTCAAAAGCCAGGCCATGTATGAGCTAACCTCCACCTTTATCAACCTGTTATAAGCTGAAAATCATTTTATGATATTAGTTTGATTCTAAGCTTTAATTCTTATTACACAGGGGTTATATTACATCACATTATATCATATTGTACTACATATTATATTACAGGGTTTTTAGAACTAATTTGCCAGTTGAACACTTTAGACTTAAAATATTTACTTGACTACTTCTTGATATTTTATGTTAATAATTCAATTTAACACATTTGTATCTTCATGGTTTTCTGATGATTATCAAATTATCAAATGCAGGCAAACAAATAAAAATATTTTATTATAATGGGTAAATATTCATTTTAACTTTACATTTTTTTAATGATTTGTTATATTTAACAACTACTGAACCTCCCGTGTTTTCCGTATGACCCCTGTTTTTTTATGTATTAGGTATGATATCTTTGCTACCGATGCAAATTATAGATCTAATGTGTTGATCTGTCGATCATCAGGTTCTGTTCATTTCTAAGATTTGCTAATTTAATCTTTGTCTGCACTGGTTTTTTTGTTTCCTTTAGGGAGCAGCTGCAGGCTTCAGAAAACAGGTATCTGGCCCAGAAGCACATCACTCAGGCATTACAATCTGAGCTACTTGAGCTCTATAGCCAGATAGAGCTCAAAAACCTGAACACTAAATCACCAGCAGAGCCCGCTTCTGAGCCCAGGAGTCCTCCCAACCAGAGGTATGTTCCGTATTGCCATGCGCGTATGTTTCTCCTCCACAGACTGATTTACAAATACAAATAGTGTTCTGCAATGCATTCTAGACTTTACAGGGCAAAATATAAGATGGAATTCTGCTACACTTTCAACAACCCATCATCCTTCTATTTCCGTTTGTGTTTCAGGCCAAATGGCAACAGTACAGGCCCATCTGCTCCATCTCGATCAGCCGACCCCGTGAAAAAAGAGGAAGTCATGCACGTGTGTGTCAATGGTGAAGTATCTGCCGGGTCTCCTCAGACACCCACTGCACTCATTAATGGCAGTCAGGAAGAAGATCTTTCCGCCCTTACCCGTTCATTTCCCGCCCTCCCCTGTGACTCCCCGCTGGCAGTTGGCTCTTACCCCAGTACAAGAAGCTTTTTGGGTAAGAGGGCCAGAGAAATGTTTCGAAATAAGAGCGAGAGCCACTACGAGGGTGAGTCGACTGCAGTCACCTGCCTCTCTAAGGATCTTACGGTCGAGGCGATCACAGACCCCACAGAATGCGTGGAGCACGAAGAAGCTACTGAGCAGGCTGACCTGCAGCCCATGGACAGACCCCGGGCATATAATATTCAGCGGAGGAGGCAGCAGGATCTGAGAATCATGGACTACAACGAGACCCACCATGAGCATTGATTGTACACTGCTGACATGATTGCCCGCAGTTAAGAGGATCATTTTGGACCCAGTATTAGGATGCACTGCTCTTTTTGTTAGAGTGGTTTGCAAAGTTTTAGTTCATTTTAAAAGCTCTTGTACTACAAAACGCCAAAAAAAAGAAAAAGGTTGTGACTTGGCATTTGCCGTGTAGTCATCACAGTGGCAAGAGAATATCTTGGCCTCAAAAAAGCTTCACTTATCTTCTTTCTAATATGAATTCATTGTAATTCAGTATAAGTTTTTTTTTATAATCGGCATTTAGTGAGCAACCATGGTGATTATGTTGCGTGGTGGTTGGATGTAATTCGGGCCTCAATGTACTTTTCAGCAAATGTATTGACTTAATCACTGTATTTGCTCTTGTAATAGTACTGTTCGCTTTCCAATCCTCCTTAATTTGTCCATGCAGAATGCCCCCCTCGAGTCGCTGCGAAATGAGCATTGTTAATTTCCGCTGATATGACTCAGAAATTGCACATTGCAGAGTGTGATCATTGCAAATGCAGCACTGTAAATAGATCATGTCAACAACCAACCAATCAGTTTAAAAATGTGAAAAGCAAAAAAAAAAGAAGCTATGTGAAATAGGTGAAGTTGAATAAGAAATCACATTTCGATGCTGAGGCCAGCCGTTTGTATATGCCGTAGCATCGAGAATAAGCAAGTCTTGTGTTGTGTTTCTAGTAATAGATTTTATTTTTATGCATTAAGTTCTCCGCTGGGATTGTAGCGCCCAGTCACCAGTGCAATACTTAGTTAACACTTCATGCCAGCTTAAAGGTATGAGTGGTGATGGGAAAAACAAACCGATTTAGATTGCTGCTTTGCAGGACCGTCAGAGCCTTATAGAACACAGGCCAGGCTGCTTTAGGTGCATTTGTCCAGTTGAGACCTGTTGTGAAAGGAGAATATCTTTTTGGTCTAAGATGTGTCTGACGGGTGAATGCTCTTGTGTCAATAGCGTACAAAATACGGCCACTGCAATACTTTGACACACTAAACTCTGAAAGGAAGCTGCTCGCTATAAGCCAGAAGACTTTTGTCCCTCTATTATATATATTTTTTTCATTTCTGTCTTAACACAGGTCATAACCCATCAGCAAAGAAAAGGCTTCATATAATGGGCTGCAGCTGGCTGAAGTAAAAGCACTTCTTTTTTTAATTCAGGCCTCCTTAGGATTGCTGAACCTCAGGAGAGCAATATACTTATCTCTTTCTAAAAAACTTACCCCAAGGGTTTGTTTTCCGAGCAGGATACAATTGGAATATATGAAGTGCAAAGAAAATAATATGCTGGCTTCGGCCTGCCATCTGGGGAAATGGCTCGGAGAGTTTACAATGAGAATTGAAATCTATGGAAATCACTGCTGTTTTTCGTTCTGTTTAGACTCTTCTTATCACAGTTCACTACGAGTGTGGTCTTACAGCTTGTGCTTTGTTTCCTTTCTGTTTTTATACCAAAATCCCTCTCAAACATTTTGTTGTTTCACGAAATGCCTTACTGAAAAAAGTAGGAGGTCTGTCCGTCACCTTAAGTGGTTTGTTGAAAGTTATCTGAACTATGGTACAACCAGACGGTGACGGGTGTAACAGGTAATCAGAGACTCTATTTTGAATTTGAGAAAACAGATTTGTGTTGTCCTACTTGCTATGATCAACAAAAAAAATAAAATATATGTTTTGCATATTTTTGTCATAGTCATGGATATAATAATACCTTGTATGGCAGCTCACTGCAATATATAATGCTGAAGACGTTTTTTTTTTTTTTTTTATCTCCTTATATTTCCTGGCGGCTTCCAGGCTGGTTTTCCAGCATGCCAGCCACCTGTACCTTTTCCATATCTACTCTGGTTGTTTCTGGTGTCTTTATCAAGGTTTTCAACCATCTCTGCATATTTTGCGACTGTTTGTTGAGATGTTTCTGTAGCTGTTGGAGTGACACGTTGAGTGGGGCCTCTGCTGTAAGCGTTGAGGAGGTCCAGAGCCAGTGGAATCACACTCACAATCCCACCATAGAAATTTCTTGCTTCATCACAGCTTAGCCGGTTGATCTCATTATGTGGGTAACTGTGAAGTAGAGGGGGAAAACCCTTGAGGTTCATTACCATGCAATTTCAATCAACAACAAAAATAGACTAAAGCATCATTATGCTGGAAGATCAAAACATACATTTTAAATAACTAGTGTGATTTATTAAAGTTTTTTTCCCCCCTCCTCCTGTCACTTAACTGTGCTCTTAGGTGACTGATGTTGCGGTTGGGACTCAGGATCTCCTTGCAAGTGCTCAGGCCCTCACTAGGGATGTTTCTACTTGACAGTGAGGACTCCAGATGTTTTAAAACACCTCCAAGATCAGAAATAATTTCCAAAAAGAGCAAGAAGATGCGTCTGTCTGTGGAATTGCTGCAGTGGTTATTCATGTACTTTTGGACCTACAGAGGAAGTGTTAATTGTAATTACCTTAACAACTAATAAGCAACAATCTTATGTGAAACTTATACTTACACATACACAAACAGTTCGAAAGTTCTTTATTGTTCTGTTTTTAATTTTGTATTCACATTATTTATTGTAGTTACATTTTATAGCTGCTTTTAACATTATTAATAATAGAAAATGTTTTTGAGCACCAATTTATGTTAAAGGTTTCTGAGGCAACCCGTCATCAAAGGGAAAAAAACTTTTATAATGTCCCAAAATTGTAATAATATTCCGTGGCTGTTTTAGTTCTTGTTGTTTTTTAATTATGCAGCCTTGTTGCGCATAAAACGTATTACCGTCCCGAATCCAGAACGATAGCGCAGTTATTACGTACTTTTCAAAAATTATAAGGATTTTTGACCAAAACACCGTAAAGTGTGATTACTTTGAAACTAAAACTAAATAAAGTATTACCTGTGCCACGGTAGAAACTGGCTCAGTTTTGTCCCTGGCGTGCTCCCTCGAGCGCTCGAGAGCCGTTATAAATATAAACTGCTGCTGTTTGAATAGTTTATATTTCTGCTCAATGGAAAGTAGCTGCTCTCTGACGTCTGCCATCTCCATTTTTGTAGTTAACCTGTTTATAAATGAATACAGCAGTGTTTATGTGCAGAATAATAACTTGTGCTGTGCAGAATATTATTAGAAATAAGAGCGATTTTAACATAATGTAAAGAGAAACAACTTAGTATTTACCACGACATGTATTAGAGCTTACCTGTATTAATAGGTATTATAACGGCGTATCAAATGTCCGCACAGTCGCTACTGTTTTTGTGTAAATTCGAGTTGCTCAGTAACATGATACTTGTGCTCCCTCTGGTGATGGTGAAGATTGGTTGACACACCAGTTGCCAATGGCAACAAACAATAACAAACGCATGCGCACAGTAAACTAGCAACAAATACGGTCCAAGCCAAGGTAACTTTAAATACATTTAATTTTATTTCTCCTCTTGAATTAAGTAGCTAAGCGGTTGCTGTTACATTCATTGAATGATGTTACATTCATTGAATGTCGCTTATGTACCGTATTTTCAGTCATTTGTCCTGTTTGAGAGGTAACGTTACGTTACATCAGAAAATGTCGTTTGTTTACTGGTGTTTTGTAGCGTTACTGACTAAAACGCGTCTTATCCTTGCCTCAAAAAACCTCCTCCTTCAGTTTACACAAGTTCAAGAGTCTTCTCCCGCTTTGTACACGATTAGTCTAATAAAATACTATTTTATGTGTTTTATTATTCTCTCGTTGTGAAATAATTCGCATGTTTACAGTTATTTACAGGTTTTCCGGTCTTTGGTGAGCTCTGTTTCATCTCTGGTGTTCTTCAGTGATGGATGCGACTGCACGGCCCCTCAGAATCCCACCTGAAATGGCCATTTATGCAGAGAAACATGACATATTTCACCTGGTTCAGGTATAGACATTTAACTAGACTGTGTTTATGAAGTTTATGAAGGCAGTTCTAATCAAATAAATGATACATGTGCAGACACTAATAAGAAATTTGATGGTGGACAAACCAGAGGACCCCATCCAACACCTGATTAACTTCTTGAAAAGGGACAGTGTTGGTAAGTTTTTTTTTTTCTGCATTTGCACTATTGAAAATAAATAAATCCTTACTATTTATTTTATTTTATTTTATTATTATTTAAAGTAGGTAATATTAAGGCAATATATTGATAGTAAAGGTTTTTTACCACAAGATGGCGCAGTCGTACATAATATAAAATAAAAAGCGATAAAGGAGCTGTACGTTTTAACTCGTTTAACACTGCTCAGATAAAAAAAAAGCCAGCTTTTCAACTAGAAAAACATTACTAGTTTAAATTATCTATTATTTGGTCCTGTATCAGTCATGTATTTGGGACAGTTAATTTTTTTCAACAAATATATTTGTTTCAGTGCCAAGAATCATATTATTAGGTCCTCCAGCATCTGGCAAAAGAACTATAGTAAGTGAATCATTTCATTTCTGCAATTTAAATGTTGTTACAATTGAACTGTTCTAGGGTATATTTCACTCATGTATGTCTTTTAAAGTGCCGTCCAGCATTGCTAGTGCTCACTATGAATAACTCTGCAAACATTATATTTGTTTCTTTTGTGAAAACTTTATTCCGTTTTGAAATGTAATAATAAATACACCTGTCATGACAGTCAGACTTGCCTTTCAGTCTGATATTCACCACAAAAACAGTGTCAGGCCTTATAGAGATCCCAATACTGCTTCTGACATCTGTAAAGTTTTATTTGTTCAAAGTATTTTCATTTCAGTTATTTTATACAGTGTTGCAGATTGTCCTCTTTTGTCTTGTCTCAGGCTAAAAAGTTGTGTGAGCACACACAGGCTGTTCACATAACTTTTAGTGATATTCTAAAGGATGACAGTGACTTAAGCAGAGCTGCACAGCAGTACCAAGACAAAAAACAGGTGGGTTCTTTCTTTCTCAGTCTTATATAGTTCTATAAGGTTTACCATAGATTGTTATAACTAAATTTGCTTTTTTAGGAGGCCTAGAAGAGGTGATCTGTTTGTAAGATTGTGTATACTACATGTTACTGCCTAATGGCAAAGTATTTTAAGGAAATGTAGTCTGGAATGCCTTGATCACGATATTTGTTTTAGATATATAAGTAGGAAAGGTAAGGTTGTCAGCATTTGCTACACTCTCTGGATGCCAGTAATTGCTGTCTCTGTGGTATTGTAAAGACATAGAACTGATCTTGTCTGAAGTCTGATCATGCAAATGCTATGCAGGCTAGTTAGTCGATAAATCAGCAGAGTTGAATAGAATTAGAAGAAAAGAGAGAGATGTGCTTAGGAAAAGTGCCTCCCAATGGTTTAATTATTCTAATTATCCTCTCACTTAAACTCGCTGTGGCCTTGAGTTTAAAATAGAACGATCCAAAAGATTCCAATTATTATCATTTTCACAAAATTCACAAAGGAGAGTGAGATGAAAGCAGCAGAGGATGTCATAAATAATTAGAGATTCAACAGCATATTTGAATGTATTTGTTTAATAATCATTGTATTGTTTTGTTGGACACTGATGTCATTTACTATAGAACATATATATCTTAGGCAGGGTTAGAAGGTAGGGTTAGAAGCACACTACTGACAGGGGTCAGGTTTTTTTTATTGTTGGTCTAACATGTTAATATTATATTAATATAGAATGTGATTTAGAAAAAAAAATGTAATAATTGAAATTGAGTAAAATATTTACTCTCTTGGTCTGATAGAAGATCCCCAAAGACCACTGGATACAGTTGATTCAGCAACGCCTGTCAAAACCAGACTGTGTTCGAGGGGTAAGGACATTCGGGTTTTTTTATGTATTTACTCTTATCTCTTTTTATAAAAATTAATACTTGGGCGTTTGACTCAAATTGTCTAAAATGTGAAAAAAAAGAGAGCGAGAGAAACAAATTTTCATCGTGAACTTGCAGGTAACCTCCACGCTTTGAACTGCGTGTATTTTTACAAGCGTGATGCCCAAATAATTTGTTGTATTTTTTCTTTATTTACACTCAACCTTCTATGATAAATAATTAGACATGTGTCTCTCCGCCTCCCTTGAGGACTGCTGGGATGGGTCTCGGGGAATGCAAGACTGCTGGTGAGAGTTCTCAGAGGAAACCTTTCATCAACAGCAGGCCCCTCACCGGCTGCCAGTTACATGTGATCTCAGTACTAATGCCACTTAAGAGCCTCACCGCTGAGGTGTCCGTTCACGTACACTCTCAGATCTCACACCCTTTTGATTCCTCCTTTCATCTCTCCATCAAATCACACAATCAATCACGGTCTCCCTGATCGTGCCTTTCTCTGAAGTGTCAGTTTCTTGTGTGCGGCCGCACGGAGGAATATGTAAATAGTCCGACTCCAAACAGCATCTCCTTTTATTCCTCACTAAACTCCGGAAATGGCTTTACTCAGCCAAGAATCCCATCGTGAAAGTTTTTTCGCTTGGCTTCCTTTAACTTTCACCTTTTAATCTCAGTAGTTTGTGATTAGCGACTGCTTTGAATCTAGTAATGGATGTTTATCCCTTCAGGCAAACTGTCTGATAGTATTTATCAGGTTATTTAATTATTTCTCTTCCCGACTGATCTGCATATGAGCAGAGGATTGAGGTAGAGTTTTTCTTCTGTAGATTTAGACACCTGACAAAGCATCTCTGGCTCACCATGAGGAGCCTTCATCTCATGGTCTCTTGCTTCGCACACACTTAAATGGGCCAAAGATTGGAATGATTGACATGTCACATCACCACTGGAGCCTAGACAGCTAAGCTTAATTGCTCTGCCATGGATGCCTACGTGTGTGTGTGCTTGTCTACCTGTTTTTCCAAATTAAGCAACAATGAATGTTAATCATGCCTAATCTAGGTCATCTAGTTCATCTCTGCCTGTCACTGCTTCTCAAGCTGTCTTAATTCTTTCTCCCTCACTCTCTCGTTCTCTCATGAGGCTGCTGTTTGTAAAACTTTAGACTTGTGGAAAATGAAGAGAGGGAGCATAGGTAATGAATAGTAATTTAAAGTAAAATGTCAATTTAATGAGTGCCTTTCAGTCCTCGAGAAAAAAAGATGGACCCTAAAGTAAATTAGAAAAAAAAGAAGGAAGGAAGGAAAGAAAGAAAGATCATGGGGCGCATGTCACAGTCATCTGGATCCCTAATGAGGCCTCCAAATAAAGTTATGCTGTTTGAATTTGCATAGCGTCTGTAATTCTATTTTGAGGGAGAAAGGAGGAATCTAAAGGAAAGTTTGCGAATGAAATGATATTGAAACTTTTTGAGAACACACAATGCAGATAATGCTTTACAGACATGTTTTAACTGACATTTTTTAAAACAATAATCTGATTTAGTTAAACGGCAGCAATAAAAGAATTCAGACGGTTTCCAAAGTTTGGGGTCGGTAAGATTTGAAAATATATGTAAAAAAAAGTCTTATGCTCACAACGGCTGCAATTGTGTGATAAAAACAATAAAACTGTTTTTAAATATTATTACAATTTTAAATGACTATTTTCCATTTCAATATATTTTAACATGCAATTTATTTCTGTTATGGCATAGCTGAATCTTCTGAAGCCATATTGCGTTAGTATTTTCAATTGAGCACTGCATTTAAGATGCCATATCAAATGCTGATTTTTAAACTATTTTTTAAAAATCATGAGACCTAGGTTCTGTTGCATTCCTTGGCATTTAATTTGATTAAATTTTTTTTTTATTTAAAAAAACTAGCACAAAATATAATTTAACCACGTAATCAGTGGTTAACAGCTGGGTGAACAACTAATTAAGATCTAATTTTAAAAGTCAAGTGAAGTGTTTTGCAGCCACTCATGCTGCCATATTGTCGTTCTATTGTGTGGGGGAGCTGCGTGTCGGGGTCTGTGAGTGACATGTCGGAGCGCCGCTTCTGCTCCCCTGCCTTGCCTGCTGTTGGGCTGGCTGGTGACATCTGCTCCATGCATGTTCCTCCTGTGATAGCTGGCCTCACTGCAGATGTTCCAGTCCTGGGGTCTCTGTCTGAGCCCACTGCTACAGCACCACGGCCGCTTTTGATGTGGGGATGAAACGGAATGAAACAAGTCGCAGTGGGGCTCTGTGTTCGAATGTATGTGTGTGCGAGTGTTAATGTGTGCAGAGAGCGTGTATGTGTGTACAGAAGTTTTACTGAAGCAAGTTTGGACTCTACCTGTCGGTGTCCATGTCAAACCTCTGAATTGAATATTTGTATATAATCGAAAGAAATGCTGACCTTTCAGGTTCTTCATAGAAGATGCCAATAAAAAGAGCCTTTATTTTTTACTGACATTTGTAATTCAAGAGGCTGTGGTTTGCTCTACATCCACCCTGTATTTTTCCTGTATTCGTGGCAGTTAGACTGTAGGCTAGAGGCCTTTCAAGCAATCTGTGAGTCAGGCCCTGCTCATGGGTTTCCCAGCCACAGAGGCAATCAAATGCTTAATGGGAAAGTAAGTGGGAGGAAACTTGCGCACTGAGATCAGGTGAAGCAAAGGATAGGTTTGCCGTTAAAGATCAAAGCATGAAAAAACAAAGGCTGATATCAAACAGACACTCGAAACTCGGCAGCATAAACCCACAGCTCCTCTGATAATACTTAGATCTATAAATGTTTGTTGCATATATTTATTTATTTTAAGATTATTCGCTGCAGTAATAAGTTGGCCCCTAACAAGCACTTTTGGGAGATGGTTTTTTGACTGTTCTTT
Source organism: Enteromius treurensis (assembly GCA_032275025.1). Classification (NCBI taxonomy): domain Eukaryota; kingdom Metazoa; phylum Chordata; class Actinopteri; order Cypriniformes; family Cyprinidae; genus Enteromius; species Enteromius treurensis. Next base: position 7,269,335 of record JAUCMU010000097.1, on the reverse strand, counting down.
ATTTTACCGCACCATTGCACAGCAAGCCTTGGGATTTAGGAGACTATTAGAGAGGAGGATTTTTTTATGGATTTGTAGCTAATGAATGATATGCATGCGGTTTCCTTTCTTCTTATGTTATTTTTATTGCTAAGTGAGAAGTGTGGAAAGGAGCTGGAGAATTAGGCACATTTTCAAGGTTTTTGTGGATTTAACCCTCCATTTGCCTCCCTGCATGAGACCCCATATGGGCCAGTTTTACTCCTTATTCATACAACAATTTATACATTCATTATTTAGACTGGTACAGGGCAGCAATTTATATGAATTATTCATATAAAATTATTCATTCAAAGCCTATTACTGTTTTTAAAAGTACTTTTCCAGGCAGGATATTGTCTTGAAAACAATTTTAAATAACAATTTAAGCACAGTAGCTGACCGTGGGGAAAAGCAAGTGCATTTATAGAAATGTAAACAGAAAAAATAGTGTTTGTGTGTGTGTTTAAGACAAAATGCAAGGTTTCAGCTGTGTTAATAGCAGAAGGCGTCAGCATTGTCTGTGTCACCAGCAGAGTTGGACTGTCACCAGAGATTTTGGGTTATTGTTTAAAACAGATTGTTTGTTCCTTCTCAAGAGAAGTATGTGCATAACATGCATTATATTTCCAGGGCTGGGTTTTGGAAGCCATTCCCAAGACGCAAGAAGAGGCACTATGTCTGCAAGAAGCAGGCATCACCCCAGATCATGTTGGTTAGTGGCATGTTGTCCAAACGCTTTGTTGTTCCCAACTGAAAAACAAGAGGTTTGAATCAGGACTCAATAATGAGGCAGGCCAAATATCCCTATCGGACTCACTATCACTCCCCAGAGGATATGTCAAACTCTAGCGCTTTCTTTTAACTCTTTCCTCACAGTGATGCTGGAAGCTCCTGATGTCATCCTGATTGAGAGGAGTTCGGGCAAGAGGATAGACCCTGTCACAGGAGGTAATGTCTGTATGATCATTACACTTTTCTTAGTTCAGAGAGTGGGACTGTGAGACAGGCAGCCAACACGCACCCTTGTTAGAATGCATTTCATTATCTGTGGTCCTTGACAGCGCTCAACCTGTTTGCCGAATCCCAAACGGGCCCTGTGTGTCCTCAGGGTTTCAGAAAGCCCAGCTGTAATGAACAAAAGCCAGAGCTCCCTGCAGATTTGTGAATGGTGCAAATGCACCATTTCCACGTAATTGCTATTTTCCCTTTTGTTTGATTATGATCCCTGCTTATAAATAATTTTAGGATATTCACTGTCAAAAATAAATGCTATGACAAAGTTTTTTCTTTTTTTTTTTTTTAACACACAATACTTCTACCTCAGCACATGTACCCTGGCGTATAAAATATGACCTTACCCCATGTTTCTTTTCTCTATGTTGCAGATGTATATCACATCACCTTCATGTGGCCTGAAAGGGAAGAGGTGATACAGCGTTTAGAAACACCCAGTACACTGATGCCAGCTGATCTTCTAGCAAAAAAGCTGCAGAAGTACCACACAGAAGCTCATGCTCTGAAGCGCACATACCACAGCTGCCTGAAGATCATCAATGCTGACCAGCCCCATGTAGATGTCTTTTCACAGGGTAAACGTCACCAGACACATCCGGTCTGGTACCGGTGGCGTCCATCTGCAAAACTTCTCCCAAAAATGAAAAATCAATCATCATTTACTCACCCTCATGTTGCAAAACTGCGTGGCTTTCTTTCGCAGAACACAAAAGAAGATATTTATTACATAAACTATATTATATGGTCAAAAAGGGAAAAAAACACACACAGACTTTTCTCAAAATATCTTCTTTTATGTTTTAAGTAAGGTCATACGGGTTTGGAATGATATATAAAAATTTGGGGTCAGTAAGATATTTAAAGGTTTTTAAAGATATTTCTTCTGCTCATCAAGGCTGCATTTATTAGATTAAAAAAGTTCAGAAAAAAACTGTAATATTGTGAACTATTAAATTCAATTTAAAATAACTGTTTTAAAATATATTTTAAAATGTAATTTATTCCTGTAGCACAAAGCATCATTACCCCAGTCTTCAGTGTCACATGATCATTTCAGAAATCATTCTAATATGCTGATTTGTTACTAGAATTGTCAATGTTGGACACAGTTGTGCACCCAAATATATTTTTGGAACCTGTGTTTATTTTTTTTATTTTGTATTTTTTCCTCAGGATTCTTTGATGAATAACTAGTAAAAAACAACATAATTCTTTACCAAATATAAAACATTTCTAAAATGTAAATCTATGCTGTGACTTTTTTGTTCATTTAATAGATATTTGTTAATAAAAGTATTAATTTCTTTCAAAGAAGAAAGAATAAAAATGTACTGATCCCAAACTTTTGTACAGTAGTGAAACAGTAAACTACAGTAACAGTAGTTCTGAACATTATTATCCATTTTTAGTAAATGCTTCTCTTTTTGATATTTTAATGATCAAAGAATCCTAAAAAAACTATGAAGCAGCTTAACTGTTTTCAACACTGATAATAAAACATCAGCGTATTAGAAAGATTTCTGAGAGGATCATATGACGCTTAAGACTGGAGTAATGATGCTGTGTATCACAGGAATAAATTACATTTTAAAATATATTAACACAGAAAACAGTTATCTTAAATGGAAATAATATTTCACAATATTACAGTTTTTCCTGGATTTTTGAACGGTAGTGTATAGTCTGTCAAATGATTAATCGCATTTGTAGACATAATATACGTATGTGTATATTAATTATGTATATATAAATTCACACACATACAGTATCGATTTAAAAAATATTTACATGTATACATTTATATATTTAGATTTTTGCATTTTATATTATACTTAAATATTTAATACATATATATATATATATTTTTTTTTTAATATATATATATATATGTGTGTGTGTGTGTGTGTATTTGTATGTACCATATTAGATTTGTACAGTGCACACACATATAATGTGTAGAAAAAAATCTTTGACAGCACTAATATATATAAATATATACTGAAAGATTTTATATATCTCTTGGACACTGGTGTGTTTTACAGGCCTCTCCCTGCTCGGCGGCATTGAGCTGTTCTCCAGTAGGGGACGAAGTTGTACCAATGTGACGCTTTGCCAAACACTTTAGAATAAAACCAGAAGAAGAAGCGTGCGAGTGACGTCATCGTGTTGTTTGTCAAACGCTGTACGCGTCTGGGAGGCCTTCAGAAACAATCGGGAAGAGAAACACTTTCAAATCTTGTGGTAATAAAATAAACGATGTTTATGGAGTGAGGAGAAATATATGTACGTTGAAGAGATTACGAGTTGCCATAACGCAGTGAGTGACAGCAGCGCGTCGCGTGAATACAGCAGAAGATTAAAACACGTCACGATCAGAGCGTTTGAGAACGGAACGCGATTAGCTACAAATCAACCGTGAGAACTTCTGTCTGGGTTACAGCACGCTATTTAACGCGGATTAACGTTATCGCTGTCGAGTAGTAATAGGAAACGCCTGTGTGTGTGTTGTTTGTGTTTAAACTGCTGACCGAGTGCTTCAGGTTAGTGTCACAGCGGGCTTTTTAACGTTAGCTGCTTGTTTGTTTGTGAAGTTGGTAAAATCTAATAACGTTAGGGTTATTTCGCTGTACTTTAGTTATGTCGGCGCTGTCACAGCTTTTTACTTTCACTCTCACTCGGGAGGAAGTTAAGTTGATCTTTCGATGATTTCATGCGCGTAATTTATGTGTGGGTGGAAATTACTTATTTTTCTTATCTTCATTTGCTCCGTTCATTTTACTGTAATGTAACCCGATGGTTTTGCAATGGCGGGTACATAAGGTCAAAGGTCAGGCTGCCTGAACACTGTTCTCGTCATTTGATTACCGTTGACCTGGGTGTAACTTAGTTGTCAAAGCAACGAACGAAGATCTGTTAATTTTATCAGCTGTTATTTTTTACTGCTAGTCTTCGCTTATCTTTGTTGGTTTTTGTCTTATTTAGTCAACTTTATCCTCCTCAATTAGTAGTTTTAGTCTAACGTAATCACGTTTACCTGAGCCTTGAGATTATTACTGAGACTAACCTTAAAATCAGCCTTGTCTAGCAGTCCTTTTTATTTATTATTTTACTTCAAACACAGCTATCTGTTACACAAAGTAAGCAAAGGTTTATTGTTGTACAGTTAGGCACATTTATTACCATTTGTATCTCCACATTTTTACTACAAATACCATGGTTTAACTATATTAACCATGTTTTTTAGTTTTGTTTGTAGTTAGCCCATGGTTCATATTTGTAAAGGATAGGTGCTAAAGCTTTTTTTTATTCTTGCATTCTCACTATTCTCCTTTAATTCTTCAGCTTTTCTCATTCTTACACTGATTATGAAATATTTGACTTGAAGTAAAAAGTTCTGAGGCTGGAATACACTAGAAGAGATTTTATAATGCTAGGCATCATAAGCTTACTGACATAGAGAGGAAACCTGCCCCTCGTACACTAAACGGCTGAGGATCAACAAATCAGAAACGTGCGTCTTGTGGCCAGGAGATGTGTGACAAATGAAAACGATAAATGAAATCCAGCCATACCTTCTGTTTTCTGTGTCTTCATGTAGGTGCTTTCCTCTGATCACTAAAGCAGCAGAAAAATGAACGTGTTTGATCGCAACATCAACTTTGACGCTCTCTTCAAGTTCTCTCAAATGTAAGTGTGTTTTGATAATTTTTATCATTTGTAACCTTGTGCAGGTCTGTATGATATTCATGATTAGGGTTGCCACCCGTCCCTTAAAATACGGAATCGTCCCGTATTTGAGAATTAAACTGCGCGTCCCGTTTTGAATCAATAAGGGACGGGTTTTGTCCCTTATTTTCTTTGACAATTTTTTTTTAAAGCAGTATTTCATGCAAATCATCCCACACGCATTATGAACATGCCTACTTTCCTGTGTTGCCAACTTAATGACTTTGTCGCTATATTTAGCGACTTTTCAGACCCCTTTGGCAAAATTTTTCAAAAAAAACGATCAGTGACTTCTAGTGACAAACCTCAGCGAGTCTCTGGCAGTGCCACACGAGCGCGCGCACATCTCTCTCTATGTCTGTTCTGTTCAGCGC
>JAUCMU010000097.1:7244185-7259859 GCA_032275025.1 Enteromius treurensis | reverse complement strand
AGCCTCACAATTTTGAACAGTAGTCCATTGTTTTTCTGAAAAATATATCTATATTTTACAATATATAATATATAATCTGTATGTCTTCTTAATATAGATTATTACTTGTACTTGTTTTAAGACAAATTAAAATGAAAATATTTTTAGCTTAATATTTCTGCATTCTTTACTGTCTATATGTTGTAGATATTCTAAACATTAGACCAAAATACTGTGGATCTCAGAGAAGAGACTTTATCATCCATTCTGAGGGGGGAAAAAAGTGTCAGAGTTTGGTTCATAGCCAAAATATCTATCATTCAGTTCATGATAATGATTCCTGTTTCAGGAATAAACAATTCTAATTTTACCATTCGGTTATCATGACCTACATCACCGACACCAAATATAGGCCACAACTGGCAGAGCAGAGAGAAAGAATGAGAGGAGAAGACATGAATGTATAGGGGGTGGGAGATAGAGAGAGAACGTGAACGACAGAGGAAGAGAGGATTTTAGTGCACACTGCGGTGGGTGGTGTGACTCTGGATGCCCTTGCTGAGGGCGCTGTTGGTGCAGGCTGTCTGTGCGGTGTCTCTCAGATGGGTGCATCTCTTTTAAAATCTGGCACACTTATGTAAGTAGGGGCAGCGGAGAAGGAGTACCACTTGTAATGGGGTTTCTGTCCTAACAAAGGTCAAAGTTCACAAGTCAAAGCTCAAGATGCTAATACCTGATTAGCTAAATGTTGTCAGTTAAGGATATAGGGAGACGGTCTAGCTCTATATTTAGTGTTTAAAAAAAAAACTAAAAACAAAACAAAAGTGTTTTCTCTAAAGGAGAATCATTTAATCTTAATCCTAATCTATCTCCTCAGTGCAGTTGTAGTCTGGTCATCACAAATGGACAACATATATTCTACTACTTAGTATAAAAATATAAGAATTTTAATTTCAGGCTGTTGTATCATATTTTGCGGTTGTCAATTGACAGTCTTTTACTTTAATGCTTTCTCTATCATTCAAAACTCAACACACTCAGCTCCCCAAAGCTACAACTCACTTCTGTAAATGTCAAGACAGTCTTGTTATTGCACACTGACAGTGAACGTACACGCACATGCAGAATGATAGGCCTGCTTAAGCTTTTAAATTTCCTAAAGTGGAGACTTAATAGAACAAGCCTGTAAAGTCTTCCATTGTTAAAAACCTGATTTTTTTTTAACACAAAACTTTGTTAATTTGTCTCTTTAGTAAAGTTTCATACTGACATACTCTGCATGTATATTATTTAAATTTTATTAGTTGACTGCTGTGTACTTACGTTTAAATTAATAATTTGCTACAATGCACAGTGTACATGCATGCTTTTACATTGTGCTTATATAATATATACACTGGGTATGGAAAGTATTGAGACCCCCTTAAATTTTCCATTTTAGGTAAATTGCAGCCATTTGCTAAAATCATTCAAGTTAATTTCTTTCCTCCTTAATGTACACACAGCACCCCATATTGACAAAAAACACAGAATTGTTGACATTTTTGCAGATTTGTTAAAAAAGAAAAACTGAAATATCACGTGGTCTTAAGAATTCAGACCCTTTGCTATGACACCCAAGGTTACAAAAAATATTCTGCTGCACTTAAGGTTCCTAAGAGCACAGTGTCCTCCATAATCCTTAAATGGAAGATGTTTGGGATGACCAGAACCCTTCCTAGAGCTGGCTGTCTGGCCAAACTGAGCTATCGTGGGAGAAGAGCCTTGATGAAAGAGGTAAAGAAGAACCCAAAGATCACTGTGGCTGAGCTCCAGAGATGCAGTCGGGAGATGGGAGAACGTTATAGAGAGTCAACCATCAGTGCAGCCCTCCACCAGTCGGGGCTTTATGGCAGAGTGGCCCGACGGAAGCCTCTCCTCAGTGCAAGACTCATAAAAGCCTGAATGGAGTTTGCTAAAAAACACCTGAAGGACTCCAAGATGGTGAGAAATAAGATTCTCTGGTCTGATGAGACCAATATAGAACTTTTTGGCCTTAATTCTAAGTGGTAACCAGGCACTGCTCATCACCTGACCAATACAGTCCTATCAGTGAAACATGGAGGTGGCAGCATCATACTGTGGGGGTGTTTTTCAGCTCCAGGGACAGGACGACTGGTTGCAATCGAGGGAAAGATAAATGTGGCCAAGTACAGGGATATCCTGGACCAAAACCCTCTCCAGAGTGCTCAGGACATCAGACTGGACTGAAGGTTTCCCTTCCAACAAGACAATGACCCTAAGCACACAGCTAAAAGAACGAAGGTGTGGCTTAACAATAACTTTGTGAGTGTTCTTGGATGGCCCAGCCAGAGCCCTGACTTAAACACAATTGAGCATCTCTGAAGAGACCTAAAAATGGCCGTCCACCAGTGCTTACCATCCAACCTAACAGAACTGGAGAGGACCTGCAAGGAGGAATGGCAGAGAATCCCCAAATCCAGGTGTGAAAAACTTGTAGCATCTTCCACAAAAAGACTCATGGCTGTATTAGATCAAAAGGGTGCTTCTACTAAATACTGAGCAAAAGGTCTGAATACTTAGGACCATGTGATATTTCAGTTATTTTTTTATATAAATCTGCAAAAATGTCAACAATTCTGTGTTTTTCTGTTGATATGGGGTGGTGTGTACATTGAGGGGAAAAAATGAACTTAAATCATTTTAGAAAAATAGCTGCAATATAACAAAGAGTAAAAAATTGAGGGGGTCTGAATACTTTCTGTAACCCACTGTATATATTTTAGAATTTTTATATTATATCATTATATCTTTTTTAAGTTTTTGGATATTTAGTAATGATATAGTAATTTGGACATTACTACAACAGATTATTAATTCCTGTACATTTAAATATTTAGGCACCACAAAACTTTGGTACAAATTTCTGGAATAATCAGATTTGTACATTAACTCTCTGTTAAGCATGATGCAATGTTTGTGATTTATTAATGAAAGTGTTGCCAAATCATATTTATTTTACTTTATGGAATACTGTAGGAATAAAATCTGTTATGGCTCAAGCAGAATTCTTGAAAGTGGACTAAACTTTTTTCAGTTTATTTATGATCTCTAATGACAACACATGAACACCCAATATGATTTTCGGATCTGTTAGAGCATCTTTCTAGCATTATATGTCACGTGCAACATATGTTCATAAATTCATGTTGCGTGTTTGTTGAAGTAGCAATGTGTGCATAAGAAATGCTATGTAAATGTTTTGTTAGCTCGTATTCCATTACCTTGTTGAACAGGGCTGCGGTATCCTGGGAGAGGGTTTTTTGTGCCTTCACTCTCTCTCTCTCTCCTTTGCCTCTCTCCTCCTTTTCCTGTGACAGTAAGGATTTGAGGCAGAGAGCTTGCCTAAATAATTTACAAGTTGATTAATGGGCTCACAGGGGTATAATTAGGCGATGGAGAGATGGTGGCTAGTGTAACCAGTACAGTGCTTCTGGGATTTGAGAAGCCGGATTATTAAGCAAACCAAAAAATAGTCTTAGCAGAAGTGAAGTAGGAGAGGAAAGAAAGAAACAAGAGGAAGCCTCTCCAGTCTGCCCGATGTTTGAAGCAGGGCTGCAGAGATAGGCAAGAGGCTGTGCGCGTTTGATGTGGAAATTGGACAGTTTGAAACCGTCGACTTTAATTTTTCACCAGCTGCGGGGACCCCCCTGGGTACCAGCTTGCGTTCCTTAAAGAATGCTGTTCTATTTTCTCTTCACCCTCATTATTTGTTTGTCCTCTGCCGCTCTCGTTAATTTTCCTGCAGCATTACAAGCGCCACCCTCCTCTACGGTGCTTTCCGTCGGATTTAAGAGGTGCCGTCATCCACTTAAACAATTCGCTTATGTTGCCTGTCAGCCAGCCGATGACTGCTTTTGTAGTCTGAGAAGGACCCGTGAAATATCTTCAAAAGACGAAATGTACATACATGAATTTAAATGACACCATGTCTGCTAATTATTTATCACCTCACATCTGAATAAACCGCCTTGATTTGATACGGATACAAACAAAAGGCACGTCCTTGACAATACTGCTTGATGATGAGATCACTGATGGTTAGCATGGAGATGATGATGGTTCCGTTTTCCTCAGACCATCTCCATTTAATTTAATCCTCCTAATGGGGCACTCCACTCCACCTCAGTTTAAGCGCAACATTAATTTAGACTTCTGTCCGCTTGTGCCCCAGTGTTTTCGAATCATCTTCAATGAACTTTTCATTTGGTACTTTAAAGCCATAAAACTGCATCCTATATCTGCATCTTTATACTTCAAAAAGTTCTCATACTGTTACTTTTTTTTATTTTCTGGAAGTACCTGGAAGAAGTAAACAAATGAAAGGCCTTTTTCACGTCCGTTAGATCTATAACACTGTGATCTGACGTCCTACAGGGAGGAACGTATACAGTATTTCAAACAAATGCTAAGCAGGTGTGTTTGTGTGTGCATCTAATGGGGTAAAGCCCCTCTGAACACCATGTATACTGTTTACAGGACGAGTGTCATTCAAAGGACACAGCAAGTTGATTCTCAGGAGTCTGAGAACCTCAAAATTGTTTGAGATTTTTGTTTGTCTTAATTTGATTTCTTCTACTCTTCGTATTGTTGTACTTCTGTCATGTAATTAGGAAGAAGGTATAAACAGGTGATAACCATATTTTTCTGTATTTGTGGTTTATTCCATACAGTGCCATCCAGTATAGCCCTGCAGATCCTTACAGAGAGACTGAGCAGGATCGATTGTACCACACGCGGCTGGGTGCTCCATGGATTTCCTCGAGATGTAGAGCAGGCAGAAGAACTCCAAGAGTCTAATTTCATACCAAACAGGTATATCAGTCTATAAACTGATTTAAACAGCTGTGAATGTTAAAATTTAGCATTAATAACTGCATTACTGTAGAAGGAAATATCCTCACTGCCACCACCATAATCTGATTGACTCTTAGCATTTTTGGCATAGCGAGATAGATTACCCAGTTCTATCATTTGTGTGATAATTTACTAACCCTCATGTTGGGTATGTACATTTTTGTGACATATTAAATGTCTTTGTTTTTCACAATGACAAAGATGTTAACATAAAGTGGGTGTTTAAAGAACAGAAATAAAACAGCAAAGGAGATAATGCTCAGTGCTATGTGAATCCTTCAGATTATTATTTGTGATTTTATGTCTCCTTGGTTATCCTAAATAGTAAGTGTGGTTATAGTAAGTGTAACCACACGGCTCAGATTGCCATCTCAGATTACCCTTAACTCAGCTGCCCTGAAGGATCTGATGGCACTTTGATTATACAACCTGTCCTCTGTGTGTGTCCCCTCGTCAGAGGTTAGGACATCAGTGAAAATAACTGTGTCCCAATTCTGTCTCCTTTGACACAGAAACAGGAGCAGGAGCAGAAATCTGTGCTATAACATTAGGAAAAATGTTCATGATCACCATAAGGCCTGTTCTGTGGTCATTACTCTGTTACTCATTATGATTTTTCATCATGTTCCACATTTTATGTGCTCTCTGGAATTAAGATCCCAGAGATCAGCAGGCAGCCACGGTATCCACTTCCCTCGCAGCGTGGAGTTTGTAGCAAGACCTTATTTCCTCCATTAACAGCCCATGTTGTTTGGGCTAATGGCAGGAGACCTCATTTACATAGCATTAGCTTAATTGATTCGAAGGCCCACGGTTAGCCTGGCCCTGAAACAATGGGGAGATAATGTTTCCGATGGGCCGATGATGGCCCGATGGCGGCGCTGTACCTGACAGCTTTATTAATTAACAGCTCTCTGGTTACCAGGCTTTAGTGAGGATGAATAAGTCAACTCCTCCTGGAGCTGTGCCAGGGCATGGGCATTTAATAGGTGTCACTGGCAGAAGGGAGAGGGGACAGAGTGCAGCAGTGTTGGCATACTGGTTAGATTGGAGGGATCTCTTTACCCATTTCCTGAAAGGGCTCCATTAACACAGAGTCATTGCCTGCAGTAAGAGCCAAGATGATGTGGCACCAGTGTCTTTAGCTTGCATTGACAAACTTTGTGTGGTTAGTTTAATGGTGAAGTGGATTAAAACCCAGTCATTAGTCTCATTTTATGAGCTTTGTACACTTGTGGAGGTAATCTTTTAGGTATAATGTACACATGTGGTGCTACTTTTGAAAAGGTTCCACCCTATTAACAGCATTGTTGCCTTTTTTCTGAGAGTGTTTAGCTATGAGTTGTTGAAATATTCTCACAGTAATTACCATGCGGAAGATTTTGTAGTGGCTGTCTGTTCCAGTTTGCGCTTCGTCTTTTGTCATGTAAAGGAAGTTACCTGATCCATGAAAGACGAAAGAGGAAGAAAAGGAAAAAGGACGCTCGCTAATGAAGTTCCCTCATCAGATAAATGAGGATACCTTTGCTCTGGTTTCTGAGGGTGCAATCATCTGATCCTCTTTCAAAAGCTGATCAGTCACAGTTAGCTCTGGATGTGTGACACTTTCATTTAGAGGCAAGCCTAAAATTATTATCTATTGCTATGTACAATGTCAGCCCCAGAGCAATGTGTAAGGCCCCAATATTGACCACAACAATTTTTTTATTGATAAAAAAAAAAAAAAATGTTTTCGCATATTTTAATTTTATATATTTTATTTACATGCTGTAATTTTAATTTGAATACAAAAAACTTTTTAGGTTAATATGCTGGTCGCCCATACACACCATTTCTCCTGAACCCGTAAAGAGTGTGTCGAAAACATGAGGAACCGATGTCATACACCGACCGGTCTGCACATGCAAACAAAGCCACCAGGATGTGTCTAGGCACATGTGGTCACCCTAATATAATAATTGTGAAGTGACAAAAAAGTACCATGAAAGTATTTTTAAAAGTTCTTACAGCTTGTGGGCTAAATTTCAAAAGCTCAAAGCTATGCAATAGATCTGTGAAACGGAAGGAACATAAATTTGTTATCTTTTGTAAATCTCAACATTAGCCCTGGTTCATGAACAGGTTTCAGTGATTCATTCATGAGTTCTCGAGTTCTCTCTATTGTTTGACTTTAAAAGGCTTGAAATATATGCCACAAGTCATATAGACCACTTTTATGGTGCTTTCTTTGTAATGTTAGATTTTGACAACTCTCATTCATTTTCATTATATGAAAAAAACAACGGTCATGATATTCTTCATCTACCGAAGACAGAAGTATAAAACAACACAAGGGTGATTCATTTCAATTGCTTCTCTAAAGACCCATATCCAAACCCAAAACTTTTGCGACCATTCTCGGACTGTACAGCAGGTCACTGTTACTACTTCAGTTTCGCTGATCTCACTCCCACCCCTCCTACCAGTCTTTAACTACTCTCCAGTTTGGCTAGTCATCAGCCTCTTACAGCCTTGACACGCTTGCAAACAATCAGAGTCTTTGGAAGCTTTGAAATATGCATGGCTACCTGTGACAGGTAGATAAAGAAGAGCAATTAGCCATGTAATCTAAGAGTCTGGCCCAATTACCTGCTCTTGTCCTTGCCTTGCTTGCTCTCTCTCTCTCTCTCTTTCCACCTGCGTTGCGCTCTTGCTCTCTATTACTTAAATGTATTTTATGTGTCTGCTCCCCATCAAATCAAGCAACACTTCCTCTGATTGGCTTATCAATTATACAGCAGGGGCAGCATTACAATTTAATCAGTGGTAAACATTGCCGTGGCCATCTGTAAAGAATCTTTCCCTCATTAATTTCTTAATTTGGAGAGATAGAAAGGGAGGCAGAGGGGCTGACGGGAGCGGCAACACTCGGAGAGATCGGATGGACTGAGACCTTCTTGGATCATTTCAGCTGAGCGAGTAAACTAAAGAACAAAAGGGTCACAGGTTACCATCTACTTAATGTAGACCGTATACTAGTGGAGGAATAGAAATATGCACACACACACATATATATATAATATATATATACTGATGGCAGGATATGCTTGCACTGCTCGTTATCATTTGTAGCAGCTGAGGACTGTCAGACTCTTGTTATCTGCCTTGTTTTAGTCAGTCATTTGTTAGAGGATCTCCAGCTGTCATGTAAGAAACATCTAATGTAAATCAATTCATCTTGTACAGCTCCCCCCACATAAAAAGTGGGAGAACGAGAAGAAAGACGAACACAAGCCCCCACCCTCCCATCCTCCAGCCTCAGACACAACGCACCATCCTTTTGCTCCTGCACATTTATAAATATTTCATGAGGAAGCATAAATATTAATTCTAATAGCTTTGCAGAGTAGTTATTATTTCTTTTTTAAGACAAATATTCATTAAAAATTGAGAGAAGCCTTTTTCTGAAATTATTAAACCTATGCACACAGACACACATATACACACACACACATTATCATGCCTCTTAAACACATCAAATATCTTGCATTTTCAGTCCAGACTAATAGTCAGTTAAAGCACCATGTCTCCTTTGTCCATTTCAGAGTGCCCAGTGGTTCACAGTGGTACTGAGAGCCAGGAGCACAAAGACATTTAAATATTTTATCAAAAGCACCAACTTAGATCTCTCTTATTTTCCTTACCATTCTCACTCCTTTTGTGGAAAAGGCCTCATGATGTAAAATTCCTATTGGTCTTTATATATAGCTGAATTGGTCCAGAATTACATTTCACAAAAATCTCAGTGTGTGTGTAAATTGTTTAGGTGGCTAAAAATTAAATAATGCGGTAGAGACTGTGATGTTCAAATCAATTGGGACAAGGATGCCATGCAAACCCCCCCACCTGACCACACCATTAGGCCCACTTTGTGTCTGGACAATGTCAAAGCATTATGACCCCTGGGTAGAGACCCCAACATTCCTCTGTTGAAGTCCTCTTGTAGCCCATGAGAGTGTCCTGTTTTCCATTATTTTCTTCATTATTTATTTAGCTCCAATACTAGCGCATTATGATTATTCTTCTCTGAATGCTAGATGAAGTCTTCATATAATGGAATAATGGATTGATATGGTTTTCGCTTGACATGTTGCGATTTCTGCAAGCATTTTTACAATTAAATTTGGAAACTATAAAGAATTCAATGCTTACAGTTTCTGCTACAATTGTGGTCCACAAAATGTACACTACAGTTACAGTGCAATTTTTTTTTCATTGTGTCTTATGCTCCAAAAGTATTGTCATTTACTTCACTTGGCCTATGTTTTTTATGTTGGTCCATGGGATTCTGTATTTGCCACACATAATATTGTAACATTCTTTACTTGCATAATAATAAAAAAAACATTAACGTATTCTGGGGAAAAAAATAAAAATAATAATTAAATAATAAAACAATTAAAAATACAGTCATAACAGTAATATTGTGAAATGTTACTGCAATTTTAAATAGCATTTTATTATATTTTAAAATTTTATTATTCCTGTGGTTTTTCAGCAGCCATTACTTCTTCAGTCTTCAGTGTCACATGATCCTTCAGCAATCATTCTAATATGCTGATTTGGTGCTTAAGAAACGTTTCTTAATATTATCATTGTTGATTGTGATGAATACTTTTCAAGAGCCTTTGAAGAACATAAGAGAGAAGCATTTCTTTAAAATGCAAAACCTTTGTAACATTATAGATAAAAATGTCTTAATCTTTAGAATTGTACTGTATGTTTATGTGGACTTTAAATTACTTTTTATCTTTTGTATTTTTTTTTTTTAATTGAACTACACTGGTAACACTCTCTTTCTCTTTTCAATAGATTTTTAATACCAATTCCCAAGCCTTATTGTTTTTGAAAGATGCTTTTATTGGCCTAGTATTTGTCATTTAATAGCAAGCAATGTTTGTACTCAGGTCGATTTTAAAGGAAATTACAGCTATCATAACAGACTTCCACATAACCTCTGCCTCTCTCCCCTCTAGGGTCTTCTTCCTGGAGATGACTGATGACATTGCTATCGAGAGGGTAACACTTAGGGGTGTGGATCCTGTGACTGGAGAATGGTGAGAATGAATCTGCTCAGCGCATTGTAAAATGTTAAAGTATCCAGCCTTTTAGGTTCCACTTAACACATATCGGCATTCTGAATGATGCGTATAAACTCTACAGGTATCACAGCATATATAAACCTGCTCCTGGTCCAGAAGTGCAGTCCCGGCTTCAATTTAACCCACGGCATTCAGAGGTACAGCTGCTAAAGAGGCTTAAGGAGTACTGGAACCATGCAGTGGGCCTGCAGGCCTTCTACCCACAGGCAGTGTACATCAACGCTGACCAGGACCCACACACTGTGTTTGAATCCCTGGAGAGTAGACTAGTGGGCCGACTACCAAAAGTCCTGTCTTACTTAGAAACATTTAAGCGCTAAACACTTTTATTGGGACACTCCACCCAAAAAAAATTTCTCTCATCATTTATTCAGTCTCATGCCATCCCAGTTGCAGGACGTTCTTAGTCATGGGAAAACTTTTTTATTTTTTTTTAGAAAAATAATCCATCTCTCTGAGTCCATATAATGCAAGTGAATGGCACCCACAAAGCTGACGCTTCAAAATCCACACAAAATTAACATGACAGTAATCCAGTACAACTGTGAATGAATTAGCGTCTTCTAAAATTGAATGCAAAGTCTTTTTACACTATAAACCATGACTTCTGGCCACTATAGACAACTATCAAACACAGGTTCTTGAATTTACTCTTAATGCAAACTTCAGAACATTGTAAAGCGAGACAAGAGATGATGATGCAAGACAGATAGTTTATAGTTTAATGTTTATATAAAAGTTAAAATTATTAATATTTTCTCACAAATGTATTGTTTTGTTTCAGAAATTGCATGTGTTCGTTTTATGGGATTTGCATCAACTTTGTTGGTCCCATCCACTTACATATAAATACACAGAGATGCATTGCTTTTCTACAAATCCCCATTTGTGTTCTACAAAAGAAAGAAAGGCATAAGTAAATTTGAGTACATCTTAGTTTTAATTTTTAGTTAATCCTGTACACTTTGTAAGTCTGATAGGCTACTTAATAAACTGCTTATAAATTTGACCTGGTTATCTTTTCTTAGTCATATTTTCTTGCATTTTAACTAATGCTGCCATGTCTCCAAATTCTGCATTACCCAACCAATATAGTCATTCTTGCCATCTGACCGTGTGTGAACTCATGGGAGTGCATGGCACCTGCTAATTCAACGTATGTTTAATTAACATAGCGAGAAAAAGCAGACTGGCCAAAGCCTTTGTGGTGGGCAGTATTAGTCCCGCTTCAGTGGTCTTATGCTGGGAAACCAGTCGATGCTGCTTTGATTATTAAATTCGCTCTCCTTCTCTCTTCCTTTCTTTGAGGTCACTGGATGACTCTCACTGGGGGGAAAGGAGTTAAGTACACTGGTTAGAGGAACATGTTAACAGGCTGATTTTTAAATTCCCCTCAGATAGTGTGCTATGACAGGCAGGCCCTGACTTAATTACAGCAGATGAGGTCCAGAATGTGCACTTCCGCTGAATATGTAAACATGAGGGCCAGTGTATATCCAAAGGGAGATGGGGCTGCAAAAAATGAAATGCGTCTGAATGAGGAAGTATTCCCTGAGCTCCCCTTGGTTCTGTATCACCCTAATCTTTACACTCTGAACAAAGATGATTTTCAAAGGTTTGATCTAGAGAAAAAATGTAATGCCGTTTTTATGATGTTAGAAAAAAACATTTAAGCTTTATACAATGTGAAAGAAAAGGTGCTAAAGGGTATAGTTCACTAAAAGATGAAAGTCTTGTCATCATTTGCTTACACTCATGTCATTCAAAACCTTTATGACTTTGTCTCTTCTCTGTTGGTAACCAAACAGTTTTGGTTCCCGTTGACTTCCACTGTATGGACAAAAATACAATGGAGGTAAATGGGACCCAAAACTGTTTGGCAATATTTTGGCAACAAATATCTTATTTGTGTTCCACAGAAAGTCAGTCATGTTTGGAATTAAATAAATAAATAATGACAGACAATCTTAGTATTTTTAAAAAAATTAGTATTTATTTTGTTTTTTGTTTTAAATCTAAAGGAGAGTGTTGTCCTAATAATCTATATTAATTAAGAGTAAGCTTGATTAATAGCGTAAGTAACCATGAAGAAAAGATAAGAGAAAACAATACGAGAATTTTCATAAAAAATAAAAAAAAAGGTTTATTGTTTAAAATTTAAATTTCTTTTATGCCTAACATCATTAGGATATTGAGTAATGATCATATTTCATGAATATATATTTTTTATTTTTTATATATATTTGTTACATATAATTATTTACATTTTTTGAATAGTAATATGCGTTGCTAAGGACTTAATTTGGACAACCTTTAAGGTAATGCCAAATATTGTCCTATCCTAACAAACAATACATCAGTGGATTATTTTTTAAGCTTTCGTGTGATTTATAAATCTAAATAAATAAAAAAACGTATCCTTATGACTGGCTTTGTGGCTCGAGTCCAGGGTCGTGCGCTAAATGAGCAGCGGGACTTTTATTTTGGTAACGTCATACCCGGAAATTTCCTCACGTTGTGTTGGACGGAGGAAAAACACGTGTGGAGCTTCACTTCATATATGTGCTGCTGTTTATGGTGTGTTTTTACAGTTTTAAAGTGAATGTCACTTGGAAACATATATTAACGAATGATAATGAGCCACTTATCATTTGGTGAGTAGGTTGACGTGTCTTTGCGAGGGTAACGTTAGTGTAGTTATTTAGCCACTACAGCTTGTGGTTTAATAGGCGTTTAACGTTAGAGCCTGCTTACAATCATGGCTGAAGACGCGCTGATGCTCAACTTTTCCTCAGCTCCGATACAGTTTTACAAAAAGACAAATCGAAGACCTCTGTCAACAGCAGAGAAATGGGCACAGGTGAGTCAGCCCTGCTCCCTATCTTGTTGCTTCCATGTTCATTACACACCGATGTACTCTGGTTTAAAAGTTTTTTCAGCCTGATTCTAAAGAGCTGCACCTTTTGTGTTGATGTTGAAGAAAAAGCGAGAGTCAAAGAGGAAGACTGTCTTTGAGCCCCAGGAGAGCAGCGCTTCCAAACAGAGGAAGATTAATCAAACTGGTCAACAGCACACACATAAGCAAAAGCTGCAAACCCCCAGAAGCCCCTCTCAGAGGAGTAATAATAGAGCCACGGAGGAGCATGCAGACCAGGGAGGAAACTCTGCTGCAAAGTCCCCATCAAAGGTGAAAACATTTCCAAAGAAAGCTGCAGAAGAGCACAGAGACTATGGCAGACCATTTATCAAGACATCGTCTCTCTTCAGAAACAACCCAGAGATCCCTGATGTCCTCAGGTAGATGCAACACATTTGAGCTTCTGCAAATAAACTAGGGGTCTTTCTCAAACTTGACCGTTCCATGCAGTTTACTTGTCTCTTTTTTTTTCTCCCAGTCCTGCTGTAAATCAAGTAAAGGAGAAAATGTTTACCAGCAACATGTTTGAAGAACTCGATCTACATCCTCATCTGGTACAAACAGACTTCAGCATCGCTTAACAAATCTCTAAAATAAAATAATCTTCTGACATGTCGCTCCTCTATTGTTTTACAGGTGGCAACTCTCCATAAGGTGTTGAATGTGACAAGCATGACGAGGTACTGTAGCTTCCTCTTACCCTTTATTGTCCACCTCTTTGCATTTTTTTTTCTCATGTTCATCTGTGTTTTTAGTGTCCAGAAGAAAACCATACCAGTGTTGATGTCTGGTAAAGATGCTGTTGTGCGCTCCCAAACTGGATCAGGTAGCAGTCCTGCCATATTTTATGTGAATAAAATGTGATACAACATTAAAGTTTGTATTTATATAGTTATAAATCTAGATTTTTGTTAGAGTTAGATGTTGCAAAAAACGAAAAATAATCAAAAACACAGAAACTTTAAGAGATTATTTATAGTTTTTTCTGACATTGTTTCCTGCAGGAAAAACATTGGCTTATGGAATTCCAATGGTTCAGTTCTTACAAGCAATGCAGCCTAAAGTGAAGGCAAGACCGCCTAAATGTCTAAAACCGCACACCCAGTATCAAGACTTTGTATCATTAGTGCATCAGACATTTTTCACACACTGTATTGTATTATAATAAAAATTCTAACAAATGGATTAAATAAATTGAGTCAGAAGTAACGTTATCCATAAAATAGCTAAAGCACCATTATGTGCATGAACTTTTGATGTCTTAAATTAAGTACATAGTATTTTTTTTTCTCTAGAGATCAGATGGGCCTTTGGGTATTGTGATTGTTCCTACCAGAGAGGTATTATATTAAATCGTACAAAACGATCATAATTTCCTGGTTCATCTTACAGCATATTTTACTTATATATCCCATTTTGCTTTCCTTCCAACGTGGTTCGGCTTCTGGTTGTCCTTTAGCTTGCCCTGCAGAGCTTTCAGACGTTTCAGAAGCTTCTAAAAGTGAGGATTTGCACTTTTGCTAAATTATTGTTCTTCTTTTGACACTTAATTGAACCGCTACATCTTCAGTCTTTAAAAGTCACTCACTGTAATTCTTCTTCTCAGCCTTTCACCTGGATTGTGCCTGGAGTACTGATGGGAGGAGAGAAAAGAAAAGCAGAAAAAGCCAGGTTAATATCACAGCCACACAAAATGCATGCGTCTACTGCAATGGGTCTGAATTTGATTTCTTGTGGCTATTCAAATGTAAAAGTATTGTATCCTGCATTACAGATTCACTTCCAATAGATTACTGAATCACTGCAAATACACTATAGTTTATAGTCAGTAAGATTTTCAATATCGATAAAAAGTGACAGCAAAGATATTTACAATTATTTCAAATAAATATTGTTCTTAAACGTTAGATCCATGATAGAACCCTGAAAACAAATGTCAGTTTCTACAAAGTCACTTGAGCAGCAAATCAGCCTCTAATGATTCCTGAAGGATCTGGAGTAATGAAATCTCAATTTTGTCATATTAGTAATAAATAAGATTTTTGAAACATAGTTAAATAGGAAACAATTACTTTAAATGGTAATGTTTTTGATCAAATAAATGCAGCCTTGTTGAGACTTCTATCAGAAACTTTCAGATCGTACTGACTCAACACTAAAAGTAATGTATATTTCCTTCTGCAACATCACTTGAGTCTGGACTGTGTCTGGCTGTGTTTCCATATGTTTTGCTTGTCTTTGTCTTGAATTCAGGCTGAGGAAGGGCATTAATGTTCTGATCTCGACTCCAGGCCGACTGGTGGATCATATAAAGAATACTCTGAGTATTGCTTTCAGTGCAGTGCGCTGGCTCATTCTGGATGAAGCCGACAGGTCAGTTTATTTGCTGATATGAAACATTTTATAAAAAAATATCTCTGGTGGAAAAATGTTAGAATTATTTTTAAATTCTAAAGAATTTAAATTCTGAATTGATTAAAATGTAAAATCAGTGCTATTATTATATTTGTTTGTATGTTTGAATAGCGATTGCTGCTTAAGAAAATGTTATATTATTGTTAATGATCATTTGAAATGATACTGTTAATTTTTCCATGAATATATACGTCGTTGCAAGGGGTGTAACGGTTCACAAACATCACAGTTCGGTTCGATACGATACAGTAGTGTCACGGTTCGGTATGTTTTCGATACGGCAAAAATACAATAAAAAAAGAGAA
>JAUCMU010000097.1:7221155-7236058 GCA_032275025.1 Enteromius treurensis | reverse complement strand
AGCTACATACCTTCTATGTACATATCAGAGAACAATTTAAAATATTCTCTCAATGCATTCTATGGCACCTTTAAAGAAAAGGGGGAAAAAATGCCTTCAAGCCATTTTGTAGGGTTTTTGAACTAGTGTAAATGTCCCGTCATGGCTGCCCCAAAAATTGCCAGTATGGCTGCATTGGAAAAAAGCCCACAGCTCACACACACTCTTGGCAGCTGCGAGTCTTTCACTGTAGCAGAGCTCTTCAGGGTCAAAAAGGACTAGTCAAGTCCTGCCTTTACCAGGTCCTAGTTTTACCTTTCACCTCCGACACACTCACCCCTCTTGTGCGAACGGTAGCAGCGTTATTCCCAAAGTATACACCAGTTATAGGGTCCTTTATAAAGAGCTGTTTTTGTTGCTTTCTGTACTCTTAACTGGATTAATTCGTATGAATAGCCATCCTTAGCGCAGCTAAGTGTAATTTTTGACAGTAGAGGAGGATGGTGATGATTGATTATGTCCGATGTGATCATAATGGCCAGTAAATCACAGTTTGGATGTTTATGCCACTAACTATGAGGTTTGGCCAGTGCTTGACACTGCAGGGTTATTAGTGGTCATTTCCCGCAGGACTGAATGTGGCGCTGCAAGCGTGGGGTCTGGTTAGCAAAGGCCATGTCCAGACTAGCCCTCACGCATGGATGTGTTGGTGTAGGCCTTCTTTTGTGTGGTCACATTCTCCACAGGACACTTAATTAAACCAAGTCCAAGCCAAAAACCACCCTGAACATCATCACTGTCACACAGCGAGGAGCTTTATCTGTTTCCACGCATGTTTAAATAAAGAATATAGACATACGGGCCTCTCCTCTAGTGTTCAGCACGTGTTTCGTAGCTGACCTGCACATGCAGTGATCACAGTTCTCTTGTCAGACCAGAACTGTCATTTGAAAATTTCTGTTATTGTGAGTGTATTCTGCTGTATTTTGCTTCCCTCTCTTTCATCCCACCTTCAGTTCTTTAGTGTGCCTTTGAGATAAAGGCTCAAAAGCCCCTGTGTGCTGTCTCTGCGCTGTAAAGGGGGTGTCAGGTACAGTTTGGTAAAATCTGATGTTAAAGTTGCTTTACTCAAGGTTAGTGACACATTAAATTTAACGGAGTTGCATCGTTTTATTTCAGAGTGGAAAACAGACTCCCGGTAGTCTTTACACAAGATCTTATTCCATTGTCGAAGGGCGCTGTGTGTGTTGCTACTTTTAATTATAAAATGCTATATATATATATATATATATATATATATATATTTAAAAACGTGATTTATTTTACTTACGTCAGTCGGTTTACTGATATTGTTCATATGACATTGTGCAATTGAGGATACATACACCCAATAAACAATCATTTAAATATTTGTTATGCATATTTACATTTTAATATTATTAAAATGTATTGTATAATACCATTATTCAGTTAGACACAATATATCTGAATTTTAGAGTTGCTTTTAATTAAGAACATAACATGCTACACTGTAAGTAAAAATGCTCTTAAGCTGCTTTTTATAAATTATTATTATACTTTTTTTTTTTTTTTTTAATTAGGAACCAGTGGCTCCCTCAAATTTAATTTCATTAGTTTGAAGCCCTGCTAATTTCAGCCAATTTTAGAATTACGTATTAAATAGTTGCGTGGCTTTGTTTGTACATTTACACTACTTTATGGTACTACTGAGTTTTGAATTGTGCCACATGCTGGCTCAGACACTGCAGGGAGAAGCATGTGTCTAACCACTAGTAATTGGCAGGGTGACCTGCAGCAGGACCTGTGAATGAAACCCATGGAGCGAGACAATAGGTCAGTCCCAGAGGAGCTGCCCCAGAGCAGCCATAACGCACTCGCACTCTCCCTCCACTGCCCAGACAACAGCCGTAATGAACTTATCAGCCGTCATAGCTGACAGCTGACATCTATATTTACCAGCCATTGCTCAGTATAGAATATTCATGCCGATACCACTTAACTGGTCAGTGCTTTGGCCCTATTAACATTTACCATTCCCAGCCTAATTGTGGGTGTGTGTGTGTGACTTCGCTGTGTTGTGCTGTGCTGTCTTTCGGTCTCGGTCGAGTCTCGCCGTCCTGTCAGGAGAGACTTCATTACAGCCGACTTGTGGTGTACACTGTCCATGTCCAGACAAGATTTCTCTAATGAGCAGATCACACCAATATAAACCTATACACACACACACACACACACACACACACTTATGGACACGCGACGCAACAACAAAGACCTCTGGTACATGGGAGAGAGGCCATTACTGGCAACCAAAAATACACACACCCCAATCCCTCAGATTGTTTATTCTATTTTTTATTTTTGAAGTATGATGTATTAATATTTTATAGTTCATATATTCTATTTAATAATTGACATAATATAGTGATCAAGCGAGATCAATATTTGATCAAATCTGTTGTGAAATAATGCTATTTAAAACAACTGTTTTCCATATTAATATAAGTTAAGATGCAATTTTTTCTTGTGTTGACAGCTGAATTTTCTGCAGACTTCAGTTTCTAGTGGTTCTTTAGAAATCATTCTAATATGCTAAGATATTTAGTGCTCAAGAAGCATTTCTTATCAATATTGAAAGCAGTTGTACCGCTGAATATTTTGTAGAAACAGTGATGATTTTTTTTTAAAAATTCTCTGGACAGAAAGTTCAAATGAACACCGTTTATTTGAAATAGGGTTTTTTTTTGGACTTGTTTTTGTCATGCGTTGCTCCGACTTTATTGTCTTTATTGAGTGTTTAAGCTACATAGTTTTGAGCATGTTAGTTGTAGACATGCCATTGTTTTATTTTGCGTAATGTAACTTCCATGGAGAACAACGATAGATTAACGTTTACTCAATGGATGCATTAGTCTGCTGAAGCATTCAGTCTGTCAGTATATAGTGACATTCTATACTGTATATAATATACCACCTTCATGTATATCTGTATACATGCTTCATATCCCCTGTAGGGGTCCCTGTAGAGCGCTCGGGGACCAAAAGAACAATAACTGCTGTCTCATAGCCGCTCTAAGCCCCGGGGGTAGAGTGTGTCGTGTGTCACCATGAGGTAGGTGCGTGTGTATTGGATCCTTAAGCAGCCCCACGGGGCCAAAAGCGCCGCTTCGTTCTCCAGACTTATTGATTAGATAAACAGTCACTAGTTTTACATCAGGCCCCCGCTGCTGTCTACGAGCCTTTTATTGACGACAGTGGGAAATTTGTTCAGCCGGTCTCCAGCCAGCCAACCTACCGCCTCTCAGATTTGTGCTTCGGGATGCTTTAAACATTCAGAGGAATTCACACAGTTGCTTATCAATTTGGTTAAGATGTTTAATTCTGCTCTTTTTTTTTCTTTTCTTTTTTTCCTTATTCTGTTTTGGGTTTGGGAGGAAAGGCTTACATAAGAGTGATAAGTTTATTGAAATGTTTTTCAGACCTCCCAAGAAACTCACGGCGAGGGAGCGAGTGTCAAACCTTATGCGCTCAGAGTTTCTCAGTGGGATAGATGGACAATCCAAGTCCAAGAAGAAGAGGAAAAAGAATAAAGGTCAACCAGAGGAAGAGCAATCTACCGCAGCATAAAGCGGAAGACTTTGGGAGAGATCTGAGGCTCTTTTAATGCTGAGGTCCGAGTCCTTGCAGCCCAGGTGGATTCTCAGGGTTGAACACACAGGTGTTTTTTATACAGAGTGACATTTTTTTACCTGTAACAAAGCACGAACAGTCAGCAGTCTGGACCCAAAACCTGCTTTTACCATCTGCGTCAAAAAAAAGCTTTAATGCAAATGGAAAAATGGGCTTAATGGAGTGAAATGCATATGAAATGTTTTATTGTTCACAGTCAGTTCAACTCTGCATTTATTATAAATGCGTTGCCAGAAATATGGCTATTTAAGCAATGTGATTTACAGAATGTTGTAATGCAGTCACTGAATTTTCTATAAAAGGGAATTGTTAGCCTCTTTGATATGTGTGTTTGTTTATTGGGCTCTTCACAGGATTGAATCCACACGTTTAGGCACCCAAACCTGTCATGCCTTTCAAGGTTATGAGAACACCGCGTAAAAACAGCCTTTGTTAAAAGCGTTTAGCTCATTTCCCTGGCTTGGTCAGGTAAATAGGGGTGGATATGTGTGGAGGCTTACGCTGACCAGCTGTCCAAGCGTTGAGTCTGACTCGCCCGGTCACCAGCTGCTGTCTTTTGGCCGAGTCTTCGATGCGAGCGCGAAAAGAAATTTGACCGGAATATTACGTTTCACGGTCGCTTTATTAGCGCAAAAGCCGCTTGTAAAAATTTGATTGGTCTGTAATAATGAAACGCCTATTATGATTGGTCAATTAAACCCACACAACAAACCACTTACCCAGATAACGCGAGTGTGCTTCTCTGTGAAGAGAGCTCACAAAAGGTTTCCCTTGGCAGTAATGCATATGCTTTTGTTAATTAAAAACGTAAATATTTATGTAATTGCAGAGGCATGGGAGAACAAGGCACAAATGAGCGCAGGAAACAGACGGAAAAGACTTGTATTTATTGCGTAACTGCGTTCACGGGCTGTTGGTTTGATGTCCAGCTGTAATGCATTATAAAAAATGACATTTTTGCTTATTTTAAAGCTCGTTATATGCACCATATATTCACAAGTAATATACAAAAAACTTTGACCAAGAGAATATCGAAGAATAAAGTACCTCTGTCGTGTGACAAATTCACAGTCTTTATTAAGAAAAGTGTTTTGGCGTCTGTTGAACCGGGTTGTAAACTATCCAGAAACAACACAATTTTCACAAAAACGGATTTACTGTCTGAACAGGTTGTCGTGCCATTAGTAGGTTATTTTTTGCGCTGATCTGTGCGTTTCATTAGAGCTGTTAAACTTTTGTAAAACAGCCGCTCAGCCTTGCCACCACCATCACATTAATGCGTCACAAATTACGTTTGTTCCAAATAAATTTGGTAGTTGTTATTAGTGTTGTTTTAGTTTTATTATTTTTGTTCTCACAATGCGTTTTTACCAAAACTCCACAATTGTATTGCATATGGTTTAGTTGAATTATTATTTTTTAAGGTTGTTTATTTTGGTTTGCTTGCGTCATAATTTTGTGCAAATAAACCATGTCATTTCTTAGGGGAAAAGCAACTTTACAAAAAACAGTCAGCAGGTTCATGAGGTGATGGAACCTCGTCAAATAATTCTCTGATAACTACTTTCCGCACGTTAAAGTTTAATAAATAGTTAACATTCACCTTTTGGTCAGAGTCATTGGAAAAGTCTATTATTGCGCGTTTATATATGTTCGGTATACACGGGTATTGTCCAAGCGCAACCCTGTCGTTCCTGAGGTTGGAGTTTTTTTTTGTCAGGTTGGATGAGTTCATCGCGGCGTGTGTCGCGGTATGACTCCAGAGAGAGACGCTGGTTCCCCGCCGCCCTGAAGACCGTGCAGGAGGATCCTCGGGACCAGAGGCCGCTGAACCGGTGGAGGAGGCGCGGACGGCCCTCTGTACAGATACAACCCTGGTCCCGGGTCGAGGTTAGACACCAAACTCTGAGGGTAAAAATAGGGTGATGGGAACATTCTTTGTAGAGCCGAGTAATTCCCTGCTTCCGCGAGGAGCTCCAGTCCAACTGCTGTCTGCCTCTTCCACTTCGTCCTGTTTGAAACAAATTTGCAATATGCTCATGTTTTCTTTATATATAGATATTCTTTTTAAATGGCAGATTTTTTTTTTTGTGTGGAAATTATAGTATCGTAGTCTAGAATTATGTGTTCTGTTATTATTACTGTTGTTGTTAAATATATATAATTATTATTATTATTAATAATATATCAATATATATATATATATATATATTTTTTTTTTTTATAATCTTGTTCATTAAATCAAAGTGGGGTAACTAACATGCAGGAAGCCATTTTGTTGTCATGTGACACCATAAAAACAAAGATGACCTCTCTAGGTGTGTAAGTCTCTTAAAGTTTTTGGCTTCTGATTTGTTTTATTTTTACATTTTAATGTAAATGAATGATTTGCTTCGATCAAATTAACTCACTCAAAGAAAACCTCGTGATTCAACAATGTTTAAAAATCCATGGCGCAAGGTACATTTTTAGTAGGCTATCTTTTCCTTGAAAGGGCTATGTTTTTAAAAAATGCTTTTAAACAACAGAAATAACATTACAAATATTTGCCTTTTCTAACAGCGCCTTAATGCAATCAGATAAAGTAAAACTACAAACAAACAGGTAGCTATCTGGCGCTTGATGGAAAGTTTTTGTTCGTCGAGGATGAATCCGTGTAATATCCTGTAGAACACTCATCCGTCAAATTGTCACTCAGCAAAGAGCCATTTCAGATAAATAATTAATAATTTTGGCAATTGTTTAATTACTACTCGGAAGCTAAATTATTGATACACGATTCGGTAATTTATTATTTATGACTGAATGTGTTGGAGTAGTGGTGTGCGTGGTTGTATATGCACAACTTTTCCCGTTGTGGTTTAATTTTTTGACCGCATAACGGAAAAAAAACAAAAACAAAAAACATATTTTACAGAAAAATAGTAATATTATAGCATTTAAAAAATATATTTATACAAAATCACTATGGAAGGTTGTGCATATATATATATATATATATATATAACCTGTACATTTAAAACGCTTTAAAGTGCTAGTAAAGTGGCATCTTTGTCAGTGTGCATGACAGTATATGATGTTCGTATTTACCTGCGGTTTTGGTACCATGTTTTGACCTGTGTGTCGGTGAGGTTGAGGGACGCTGCCAGCTCCATCCTGTCCTGCACGCTGAGGTACTTCTGACGCTCGAAGCTGCGCTCTAGCTGCGCCAGCTGGTGATCACTGAACGCGGTGCGCGCTTTCCGAGGCTTCTTCAGCCGGGAGCTGGGACTGTCTCTACTGCTGGAGATTTCTCCATCAGCTTCGTCTTTCACTGAAAACGCCATGCACATATTTATAAGCGTTTAGCATTTTGACAATGTATATTTCTTACTGGAGCTCATTCCCGTTTTGCCTTTCCCATTAGTAAATTCAGGTTTTTTTTCGATTATTTAAAAAGGACTGTGGTTTAGACATGCACTTTATAGTATTAAATTATTGTCATTTTGTATTAAATAATTTTTAAAACCACTCAACTGAGCTGCAATGAGAAATGAGGACTCTCCATAGCGGCTTGTCATTGTTACACATCTGATCATCAGATGGACAAATTCATAGCCAAAATTAGGCTGTTTAATGAAACACATTTTCTGCCAGTTAGTTGTGAGCTTAATAGTGAGCAAACAGGCTCTCTAGTTGACTGAACCTGTATCAGGACATTTGATTTGGATTTGAAACCATTGCACGTTTTTGCAATAAAACAGGGATTACTTTTTATTTAAATCCTTAAATGTATTTCAATAGCAAATAAATGTTAGGAATAATTACATTTAAATGAGTTATAGTAAGGAATAAAAATTACAACGAAACTATTATCATAAAAAAATATATATAATTCGTTTTTGTATTTTGATGGTGCTGCTCTGTTTGTACTCATTTGTGCTTGTTTATTTTTCGGATTGATTTCTTATTTTAGATCTCGATTTTAAACATAAAAAAAAGGAAAAGACATTTAAAAATCTATTTTGACTAGTAAGTTTTACCCAATATCTTAGGAATGCAGGAATACAAAAATGCAACACGGCCTGTGACCATATATACAATTTAACAATCTAAAAATAAAATGTAAAAGTAATAACACAATTACAATATTTAAACAGCGTTTGCATTGAAAATCTTTTGAGTATATATTTATTTACCCCTGTATTCACTGTCCGATGACGAATTGCTGTGGAGTTTGTCCATGCAGTCTTCATTATCTTGTGCTGACTGTCCAGTGCTGGAATAAGGAGCACAAGCAGCCAGGGGTTTGCAGTCCGCGAGTATGTCTCTGATCAAAAACGAGGACGTGACTGTTCGCGGCTGCTGGGATATTTGTAAAGGAGAGTCCAGTCCGAGGGCGCGAGCGTGCCTTTGCACCGCGTCTTCCACTGAGGTCCGTCTCGGGGAGGGAGGCGACGAACAGCCGCTGTCCAGATCCGACCGCGGGCTCAACTCCGCTGGGAACCTGCACTCCCCCTTTGACATACACGGACTGGTCGGTCTGTGAGAAAGTATTGACTCGATCCCAAAGCTCGACCCGTTTGATACCTCCATCGCGAGACAAATCGATATCAAATGTGCATTTGTCCTTTCTGACACTGGTTTTGGTGATACAGCTAAAACTGGAAGATTTACAACGGCAAATTTAGATTACAATTCTGGCCATTTTTTTAAAGTCCGACAAACTCCTTTAGATCTTGTCCCAGGAGGAAAAAAGGTCCTATATATTTATTTTTTTTAAAAGTTGTTTTTACCAGATCCTTCTTGTCGTTGCCCGCAGGTCAGTTTTGTTGAATTTGTTGTCGTACAGTCCCTCAAAAGCAAATCCGTGAAGCGCACCGGCCAGTTTCAGCACCAAGGACAGGTACAGCTACATAAGAACAGCGCTATCAGCACTCATTAGAAAACTATTCTTTAGCTTGGAAACTTATCTGGCTTTCTAGAGGCACAACTACAACCCTGCTAAGCCCCAAATCCTCTGACCTAAACCCGATGCTGATGTGTAAAGTTCTAGTCCAGGTCTGCGAGGACTAAACCTGTGTAAAGGGAGTATAAACACAGGCAGTGATCTCCACGACCTGAAAATGACACCCTCAAGGAAACAGCCAATGCCGGAGGAGGAACAAGCTTTTAAAGGTGTCCATTCCGCGTTTGTCCCGAGCGCCACGTCGTTATTGGTTAAAGGGTGTTTTTGGGGGGGTGATGATCACGTATGTGTTGTGGGAGGGGGAGAAATGTAGTCAACCCTCCCTATTTTCTTCTAAATAAATCGCAGACACGTAATACGTGACATGGGATCCTGCACAAGGTGCTAGATTTTACATTCACCACGTTTCCTTTTTTCCTCTTTTAAACCAACACAGACCCAAAGACCCCCACAAGAACCCTCAGATAGCCCAGGGACCAATATAAAATTATAGATTTTTATTGATAACACTTAGATTTTTTTAAAATTCAATTTCAATAATCAGAAACGTGTATGTGTGTGTGTGTATATATATTCAGACAAAATTAAAAAAAATAATTCAGAAGAACTAATTACATCACTTTTTTTAAATTGAGAGATTAATACTTGAAGAAGAAGCCTGATTCACAGGTGCTGAGATGTAATAATTTTAGCTCTGTTAATCCACCGTGTAAGTGCCTTGACCGAGAATCCCTCTCCTGCTTGCAGACTCCAAGTGGTGGGCGCTCATGGCTTTCTTCCGGGCTTCAGGATCTCGAAAGGTGTCCAGTGCTGGTCCCACCTACAGAATACAAAACACAGAATCCAATAAATCTTACACCGACTTCCAGCAGACTGGGATGCTGTCTTGGTAGGAAGACATTATTATATATAAGAAATATAAATTATATAAAATGTAAATGAAAAAGAGCATGGACTCCCATTGTATCTGATAAATCGACCTAGAGTAGGGAAACAGATTTAGGCTTATTGTAGTTCAACACCAAAAACAAAAAGATATGAATGACAGAGGAAAGTAAGATTTAGTCAGGATAGTCGAACATTAAAAAACATATCCCTGTTAAAGGCAGCAGAGACACTTTGCCCATGTTTTACTTCTGTAGCATCTAAGCTGGTACGTAAAAATGTATACTGACAGCTATTAAATAATAGAACTTGTTGGCACAGCACATTTATAATTTGAACAATGGCTCAAAACAGGCAGGTGTGTAAGAAAAACATGTATGAAAATGTCTATTTTTTTATGTTTAAAAAATGTTTATGGCATGTTTCTGAACAGCAAAACTGTGGTGAAACTTTACCGGTGCGTCACATCGTGTTTTAAATATGTTTATTTGTTTATCTTTTTTCCTTTTTCTATTCTAAAAAAATCTGTTGCCTCCCACAAACACTTTTGACACCTCCAAACCTTTTTGAATTAAATAGGAGGAACACACGTCTCAGGAAAGGTGGAATGAAAGAGATGTAAGGGAAGGTGACAATACAAACAAACAAACAACAGGAATGAAGAAAATGAGTGTAGAATGAAGAAGAGAGTCAAGGATGCAAATGTCGATCCTGGTGCTATCAGGACAGCTACTTGACAGGCTGTAATGAGCAGAGGTAAATCTTTTATAAGGTTAACGCTCCTCTCTCTCTCTCCATCAGCTGTCATACAAGAGAGAATTTAGCGCAGGCGTGCAACCAAAATAACACTCTCCCTCCCTCATTAGAGCCGACTGAGGGTGGACGACAGGACAGGCAGCCACGGGGTGTGTGTGTGGTTGGGGAGGGGGTTGTAATTTGCAGAAGAAATTCAGACAGACACGAAAAATAGGATGGTGGAGGAGTGCATGGAAAGAGTTAAAAGGAAAAAAAATGCAGTATGGGATATCATTGTGTGTGAGAGATACACAACAACAATATTCATGTTTAACCACGTGAATGTGTCATGCAAAGAAGTATATCACCATGTTATTGTGTTTATGCTTTTTTTTATGTTCCTATATTTGTGATGCGAAAAAAAGCCTAAAATTAAATATTTAGGAGCGAATATGTGTATGCATATATATATAATATACACACACACACACACACACACACTGTATATAGGCTACATATAACATTTTGCTACAGTCTTAACAGTCACTTCTGTGTAATATGATGGCTTAAATACTTTTATGTGTTACAACAAATATCATTCTCAATAACCAATAATAGAGGAACTTTTAAACTGTTAATTTGACCAACAAAACTCTCTTGTGATTACATATTTATGTTTCAACACATTGTCAAATTAATATCAATACTAAGCGTCACAGTTCGATTCATTTTAGATGTGACTGAAGTTCTAATCTGTAGCTATTTTGTTAATCTTTTTGGCCGAATTATTACAAAGAAGTAATTTTTCATGAATCGGACATTAAGGATTATTGTCTCGTGCTGTGTAATATCATCAAATGCGATGATATTACATATGAACAAAACTTCCTCAACTGGGTTTTTAATCATTTTTTGTTGCATTTTCGCAAATGCAATTTTTACTCGCAGTCCGGAGCCCTTGTAAATAACTACTGTGGCAAGTGCATATGTATTGTGGTGTTCCGTCAGCGCTTGTAAAGATGTGTTTGGATGTGTGTAAGGGCCATCATTAGCTCAGCAGGGGTCTGATTCCTTCATAATTGGAAGCATTGGGGGTTGTCAATAGAGAATTTCCATGCACCGCTGACAGGTATAGAGCTGTCATGCTGGTAGGTAGCTTGTCAACGCAAAAGACCAATAAAAACAAAGCACTTTTGATTTACTAGGTGCTTTTGCATTAAGGCTAGCAGAGGGACCAAAACTGAAGGGGTTAGTGTACATGTGAACAATCGTCAGGGCTTGAGGCAGATATTGTTACTTTCAGCGTATATTTTTCAGCAGGGCATCCTCATACTTCACGCTGTCACAACACACACGCACATCCTCGCTCGCTCTCTCATGCACACACACACACAGACAGTGCACTGATCCTGTCAATCCTTCCAGTGGGAGTCAACTAAACCACTGAATGAAAAAAATAATTAATATAACATAAAATGCATGTAGCTGCCACAAATATAATTATATGTTATTTAACAAACAAGCAGACTAATTAGGTGTAGTAGAAAAGCATGGAGACTACAGAGTGAAAATGAAATAGTAAGCACTAGGGGAATTTTCACCTGCTGGAAACGAGGCATTTTCCACATGGATGGGGCCTCAGGCAAGGGGCGACTCTTGCGAAGCATGGTTGTTCGTGTATCCTGTATACGTCCAAGCTTAGCCTGCGAAGGATTCAATACCCTTACTGTTAATCACTCTTCTCACAGAAGCAGAGGTTAATAGCAAAGTCATTCTGTGGTAGCCTTAACAGACCTTCTTATGCCGATGGGCCTGCAGGATTTTGTCCTTGGTCTGCTGCTCTTCCAGCCATGTTTTAGCATACTTATACTCCATGAGCTCTGAGATTGGGGTGGATGGTCTAAAATGGAACAACAAATGGAACTTTTTTCTGAATCTGAATATAAGAAATTGTGATTTACAAATGATTTACACTTGTTTTGGTAGATAAAAGCATAATCAAAGAAATTTAACAAGAAAAGGGTTGTCTTCACAAATGAAAATTCTGTCATCGTTTACACACCCATATGATGACTTCTTTGGAACATAAAATAGGATATTTAAAAATAATAATAATAATAATAATTATATAGGCCTAATGAAAGTCAGTGGTAACCAAAACTGTTTGGTTTCCAACATTCTTTTAAATATATTTTGTGTTCTGCAGAAGAAAGTAAATCTTCATGGAACAACACTAGGGTAAGTAAAACATCACAAAATTTTCACTTTTGGGTGAACTCTCTCTTTAATGTTGAATAAAATATTGCCAAATTCAGATTTCTGCAAGTGGATATTTCTTTTTATAGGGTTAGTTCACCCCAAAATAAAAGTTCTGTAATTAATTACTCACCCTCATGTCGTTTCAAACATGTTAAACCTTTGTTCATCTTTGAATATGTTTTTGAATAAATCAGAGAGCCATCTGATCCTCTGTAAACAGAAACACAACTGAAATGTTCCCAGCTCCAGATACATAGTAAAATACATCAGTAATGGGAAATCAGTGGATCAATTTACTCAACAGTTCTTTTCATCTGAGTTCATCTACTATCACTTATATTGTTGCTATAATATCTCTGCTACCCATATAACTATTTCACGATGTTTTTTATCAAAAGAAATCACAAAAGCTTGTAAGAAAAATAATTAAATTCTTCTAAAAAGATTCGGATGACTTCCTGTGCCTGTGCAAGTCATGATAATTCTGAAAATAAATCTAGTAATTAATGGATTGGATTTCAAATCATTAGGGGTCGAGGCATCTGAAGTAACCAAGTAACGGTTTTATGGAAGGTAACTGCAATATTATTACTGAAATCTTATTAAAAATTGCTTACACTACTAGTTACAGCGAAGAGTAATATTATTACTGTAACTAGTTACTGCTTACTTCCCAACACTAAAACTGAAATTCTGCTGCTGTTTATATAATAAGGTTCAGTGATATCTCAAATTCATAAATCATCAGTATATGTACCCTGTGCCGTTATGCGTATTTTATCTGGGCATTGTAATCAATGGCTCAACAACCTAATGAGTTTAAACAAGAAGCTAAGGGGCCTCCCAATCTAGTCATCCTGATGCTGGATGAGATTCTGGGTAATGCTATGGTCTGCCTTTCACTAGCGTTTGATCTTTGGCTGCCAGGTGTAAACAATCTTATATCTCAAATAGATATCTCCAGATATATATTTCTTGTGTGCTGTGTTTATTGTGTGTGTATGGGGATGGTGACATTTTGTGCAAGGATCCTAGCACACCCTCATTAGGGCTGACCGTGGCATTGGCAAACAGCATTTGATGGATAGAGTGCAGGGCCAAACAAGTCCCTGTGGACCCCTGATCTTACCTCTCATTGCTTCAGACCTCCTTCCTCCTGACTGGCTCTTGAAACACACTCTCACCTAGCACTTCTCACACTGGATGTATCAACATCAAGTGTGTGTGTGTGTGAGTGAAAGAGAGAAAGTCTGGACACAAAGCTGTGTTTTCAGTTAAATAATTCAGCTCCATTTCAACAGTATCAAGGCCCAGGAGAACGAGAACAAAAAAGAAAGCAGGTGGAAGGCAGAAGGAAGGAGTGAAGGGAGCTTGTGGCGTAGCAGACCGTTGTAATAATCTTACCTGTGCTCTCAGCAGAGTGCTCGTGTCATATCTCAGTGGGCACAGAGCTCAAAGATGAGTGCTCTCTTTCTCTCTTTCATCCTCTTTCTCTCTGTTTCCTATAGATATGCAATTCCATCCCTCTAACCCTTTCCTGCTCTTGCCTTTTGCCTCATCCAGAAAAACAAAACACCCAAATCACTTTCTGAGATGATCAACACCCACCCAGCTCTGATTCCCTCATAAGAATGCCATACAGATCTGTGTAGGTTTTCTTAGACTTATGTACAGATCTGCTCCCTCAGTATAACCAGGAGAGTAAAAGCAACTACACATTTTCCAGTTTATGGATCCTGGGTTTGAGTTGCCAGAAAGTATTGCAGCATTAATTAATTATGTTGTTATTGTTGTAGAATTATTGTTTTTCTGGTTTTTGTTGTCTTTTTTTCTTTTTAATTCTCACCTGGAGATTTTTCATCAACTTTTGAAGTCTGTGTACAGTGTTTTTTGCTTTGTAAAAAATTTGACTACAAAATGCTAGAGCAATAATTTATTGCATCACTAAATGAACATTGACTGAAAAAGAAATCTGTGGTTGCCTCAATTAATTTATGGGTTGAATGACACATTTAGCTTTTAATGTAAATGAACAGTAAATGAACAAATGCGAAATAACATTTCTATTGAGACAATAGTTGAGAGAACCATAAAATCTGTAGGCATCAATATGCATAACTTTTTTTTACTGTACAGAACTGATTACCAGCTCATGAATATTAATTACAGAAATTATATTCACCCATAATGGTCTGCGTTCTCAAAACTCTGGCCATTTGATAATACCAAGAATATCTACTGCAGGTGGCAGATCTTTTTCTTATTTGGCACCCAAACTCTGGAACAATTGACCTAATACTGTTCGGGAGGCGGGCACACTCTGTCAGTTTAAATCTAGATTAAAGACGCATCTCTTTACTCTGGCTTACACATAACACACTGATACACA
>JAUCMU010000097.1:7171673-7189454 GCA_032275025.1 Enteromius treurensis | reverse complement strand
TATCTATCTATCTATCTATCTATCTATCTATCTATCTATCTATCTATCTATCTATCTATCTATCTATCTATCTATGTCTGTCTGTAATAGTTAATAGTTAAACATTTTAATTCATTTTATTTTCCATTTATGTTCTATTGGAATACAGTATTGACAAACTGATTTGTAGAATTGTGCAAAATAACAATAAAATAAAATGTAAAAGTTAATGTTATTCGTAAAAATTATTGTTAATTTTGTTGTTAAGCCGATCAGTTCCTCTTTGGATTGTGAGACAAATCTAATATGTTTTATTTAATCCTTGTTATGATATTCACAAAGACAAATAGAATGGATTTTTATTACGTTTAAACCGTTTCAAATTTACATTAAACTGATATCTAAAGGTAAAACCCTGAAAGCAATACAAAGAATGGAACTCTTAATGTATACAAAATGTACATATGTATTAAACAATTGCATAATTCTGTTTTTTTCCTTATAAATCTCTGACAAATTTGTGTCTCTAGTGCAAGAAATATCTATGATATATTTGTGATATGTAAATCTATAACAGCAATAACAGTTGGTCTCTGTTTTGTCAATGTACAATTTTGTGTTATGTTTTTAGGTGTGTGGGTGTATTTTTTTTACATGTAAACTTTTGAAATCTAGTGTTTGAAACCCCTTATAATATAAAAATAATATTTTTAATAGGTTAGTATTTGTTTACCGCACCCTTTTTCTTGATAACAAATAAATAAGATGTGAAGGTACATCTTCAAGACATGAATGATAGTTTTAACAGCTTTTGGTTTCCAGCAGTTCAGTCTCTGTCTCTGTCTACTGCTAGAGGGCAGCCTACCTCTACGAGAAACCTGTAATGGTAAAATCTCCTGAACTCCAGCTCATAGGGATGTGAACCGTCCCTTCCTGTTTTACTGGCGATCAGAGAGAAACATTGATAGAAACGCGCAAGCTCCGATTATGTCTGGAACCGCTCGCTCCGTCCAAGAACAGGATTTTTGTTTGCCTACGTGAAACCGGCAACCAGCAATGTCGCCTTATAGCGCATATATGACACTTGACGAGTTATAGTATACAAATATATTTTTAATCTCGCTGCTGCAACCCTTGCTCCTTCTTCTGTCAATGATTGTCTTACCCATATAAGCCTACTCATGGCGGAGACCAAAATTATATACCATATCGACGAAGAAGAAACCCCTTATTTAGTGAAATTGACGGTTTCTCCGGAAAAAGTCACGTTGGCGGATTTTAAAAATGTCCTCAACAACCGTCCGGTCAACAGTTATAAATTCTTTTTCAAATCTATGGATCAGGATTTCGGGTAAGTATGGAGAAATATGATTTGCTTATTGTAGTGTGGTGTAGTATTCAAGAAACGATCACACCCATGATCGACTCAGCATTATGGCAGTCACATGCCTTATAGACGCTGTCAAACCTGGGAAGCGTTTAGAACGTTTGATTGTTCGTTGTGACGTTGCTACATTGTTACATTGTTGCTGCTGGCACCTGCTTTGAAGCCGTGTTCTAAAGTGCGCGTTCTTGCGCGGGTGCGTGTGCTCGACTCAGAACCCTCCACCACTGTGGCAAGCCGCTTTAGCATTTCTGGGTTTTTTTGAAAAGTGAAAGACGGAAGTATCAAATTAGCATACTTACAGTTCGTAGCACGTGAATTCTAGATGATAAACCTGTTGCCCGAGTTTTGTCGTGTCGATTGAGACATGGTTGAAAAACTGATCTACGTAATAGATTCTCCCCTCGATTATTAATTCATTAATTAAAAATAAATATGTACTTTTTCAAAATTCACCTTTGATGTACATTGCCACAATCAAAGACGCCAAAGGCCACTTAACCTCCTGCCTTGAACTACATGTACTACTGTATGGGTCTATTAAGAATCACTAAACTGTTGACCACGAAATAATCTAAAATACACTCTTGCTTTTAAGCCAAGTACATGCTGAAATGAGTTTACTAGAAACATCCATGCAGGAGTGATTTGGAACTGGTTGGAGCTAAACTCTGTAAAGCTGAAGGGAAACGCACAAAGTGAACCTAGTTCAAGGCAGCTCTTGACCGCATTTAATGATCACTTCATCAAATAATTTCAAACAAGGCCTTGTAGTAGCAAAATAGCCAAAACCCACCACGTCACCGGCCAAAAACGAGATTATTTCTATGTTTTTGCCACAAAATTATGTTTTATTATGTACAGAAAGCACATAGCTTGTTACTCTTCCTTCTCTCTCTCACACACAGTTTGTGCACATATTAACATACTTGCTTATGTTGATAGCAATAGCCTGTCGACTTTATCTGTTACATCAACTTTAAAACAAGTTGACTTCTCACAAGAGAGGTAATAACGGCACTGTTAGTGAAGAAAAGAAACTGAAAATGAAAGTTTCACTATTAGAAAACTTTTGAGTGATGCACAGAAGATATATTTGAGTGATGCACAGAGATACTCACAGAAGTAATTCACATGCTCTCTCTCTCTCTCTCTCTCACACACACACACACACTTATAACTTAGTTATTAACTGCATTAACTGCTATCAACAGCTTAAGCCTCCATTACTAGGATGTGATAGTAACAGTGATTGCCACTGGCAACAAATTGAAACTTGTTTTTTTCTTTTCCTCCATAACATTTCTAACAATTACTGCTTTCTATTACCGTCTCAGATAACCAAAAAATAAATATAAAAGCATTTAGTAAAAAAAAAAAATCACCATTTTTAACCAGCAACAATAGAAATTACTTAAATACTAAAGGCAGGGTAAGCGATTTTTCAAAAATGCTTTAGAAAACAGAATCTGGGCAGAGTAACCAAACAAGCTTGTAGCCAATCAGCAGTAAAGGGGTGTGTCTACTAATGATGTGGAGGAGAGTGCGTTAAGTGATATGTCTGCAGAACGATAAGGCAAGACGTAAGACCTGTGTAAACATCGATAACAGTGTTTCATATCGATCCATATCGATAATTGTTGATATTTTTATGACCAATTTAAAATAAGGACCAAGAGAAAAATTTATTACACATTTTTCACAACATTTTTATTTTAAACTTAACCTTCCTCCGATCATAATCCCCTCAGTTATTAAGACGGAATTGTCACCAGCCATGTAAAACTGAAATAATTAAAAAAAACATAATGCCACTGCCTCTGTTATATCTTTGTACTGTTTAGATTCTTTGTCATAAGGCACTGATGCAGGGTACCTCTCTCTCCACACCACACCTGAGGTGACTTGGGCGAATATATCTCGCTATTTGCGTGTAGTTGAATTTGAACATGTCGAGTTTACACCTGTTTCACGCTGCATGCGTCAGCTGGGCGTAAGCAGCGCATATTTTTTCTGGCGCCCATGTTAACGGATGAGAGCTTTCATGCAGGGAAGGCACAACAGCGCGTAGCAGGTGCAGAGAAATGACATAAATCAAAGCACATGGCACACAGTGTTCGGAGAAGAACGCTGGAAAATACAATCGGCGCACGCTCCTGTTCTGAATACGCGCCGCTTATGCGTGCAGTGTAAAGCCGGCGTGTTTAACGCGCAGCTTGATTCGCGCGAATCCTGCTTTAGGATGTCTAACTGCGTCTTAGCATTGACTTAACATGTAAATGACTCGCGTTTACCGCTTCATTTGCGTCTGGTGTGAACGCAAGAATGAATGTCTTGTTACGCCCACGCATACATTTATTTATTAAATATAATCGCAACATTTGCTGTAATGTAATCGCCACTGCTGACATCGCGATTGCGATATGATTAATCGTGCAGCACTAGTACTTACACACACCAAACTTTACATTTTTATCCCTGTCTACATCCTGAAGGTTTTTACAGAGGGATTTGTTTACATAAAATTAGCTTGATAATATACAACATTTTATTTCCCCCCAAAAAACTGTCAAAATGTATTGTTTTCTTTCTGTTCTAAGTATTTTCTCAATTGGAGCAGCTAAATGAGATACCCAAAAATACCTCTGTAAAAACCTTATGCAAATTATCTCATACTTCATACTCACATATTTAAACATAATATTTTATAATATTATGTTTGCAATTATCAATGTAATCAATCAACTAGGTAAGTAAGGTGATAACTACTTTTTTATCCTATTCACCTGCAGTATCTGGCCTAAAGTCTGAAATGTTCACCATTTACTTAGGTTCACAAATTACTTGCATTTCTTTTTCTGAGCCGTGTAACGAACACGGTTGCATTAGTTTTATAGTGTTTGCCCTGATAGAAAAATAAATGGTCGGCCAAGAGGACGTTGCTGTCTGAGCATCATTCCACTCTGGATACAGATTTTTACAGAATTTATAATGTGATTCTAAGAATTCTGATGTATGAAGTATTGAGTGCCTTTCTTTCTGTCTACAGGCCTGCATGCCGCATTCACGGTTACTGTTAGTAATCCCTCGATAAAAGTAAAAGAGAATGAGGGTAAGATTAACTGAGTATTTTCTGCTTGTTTGTTTTAAAATGATAATTGTTTTATGTGTTAGTAAGCTGCCAGATGTAAATAATAAAGAAAATATTATGTAGTACCTATCTGCATAGGTTTTGAATAGTGATTGAAGAAGAATCATTTGTGAGGTGATACAATTTACTGGCTGGCCATTAAAAATTCATTTTTTTGATGTGGAATTTTTTATTTTCAGGAGTTGACTTGAAATGTTCCTACACTGCTGACTTTGGGCCATCACCCAGAGTAGAATGGAAATTCAAGGATCTCAAAGGCTCTCAAACATTGATCTACTTTGACAACAAGCCAACTGGTAAGGATAAAAACTTTGACGTTGTCATCCAGTTTATTGTTAGAACCTTGACGTAACATTCTGTTATTGTTTGTTGATGTGTGAAATGTGAAGGGGCGAATATAGCAATGTGCAATCTTTTTTTCTTTCATTAGGTCCTTATGCAGGCCGAATTTCATTGTTTGATGGAGGACTGAGATTTAATAAGGTGACTCGAGCAGATATGGGAGATTATGACTGTGAGGTGTCTGGCAATTCGGGATATGACGAGAAGACCATCAAACTCACAATCCTTGGTAAATCATGTTGTGTATAAAAATCTGTCTCATCCTCATGTAATTCCAAACCTGTTCCAAACCAATCCTTTTTCTTTTTTGTGGAACGCAAGATATTTTTAAAAGAATACTACATCAATCAGGGTTTTTATGTTTTTTATATTTAACAATGGATAGCAAAGATAGATTTTTGCTTTGATGAAATAATGTAACAAACAAAAGCCTCATCATTCTTCCTGTTATTCTTTCTACTCCAGTACCTCCTTCGAAGCCGGTATCCAGAATTCCTTCATCAGTCACAACAGGGAGTAACGTTCGTCTGACCTGCTATGACAACGATGGCTCTCCTCCTCCCACTTATAAGTGGTACAAAGACACCACTCCCCTCCCTGAAGATCCAACCAAGTTCCCCACTTTCAAGAACCTCACCTAC
Organism: Enteromius treurensis; assembly: GCA_032275025.1. NCBI lineage: Eukaryota > Metazoa > Chordata > Actinopteri > Cypriniformes > Cyprinidae > Enteromius > Enteromius treurensis. Next base: position 7,183,957 of record JAUCMU010000097.1, on the reverse strand, counting down.
AAGATGAACATTTTCAATGGTAACCTGGTGAGTGTTTATCTACATTATTAGAAAATACAGAATAGCATATATAAAGTGTCCATAAATTATGAAATCTTGTTTCTGCCAAGGACCAAGAGGTAATAAATTAAAAAGGGCAATTTTAGACACCTTTCACCTCACTCTATTTTAAAATTTTTATATCCTTTGGTAGAAACTGTCTTCTAAAAACATATATATATATATATTTACTGCAAATGACCGAAACTTTTGAACTTGTCATTAGTTTGGTATTGTTTTGGAAGATTTTCCAATTTTTTTTTTTTGCGTGTGTGATCAGGAGTTCACCAGTGTGTCTAAGTTGGATACTGGTTCATATTTCTGTGAGGCCAGTAATGGAGAAGGCACTCCTCAACGTGGTGATACAGTACGCATGGATGTCCGTAAGTCAGCATTCTTACACAGTAGGAAATTTAACTTTTAATATTTTCAGGGTCTGTATAAGTATGGAAAAAAGAAAGAAGGAAATGAGTATGGAAAATTGTTTGCGTCACCAGACTACTGCCCCTGTTCTGTTATCTTAAAAATTCTGTGAAGGGCAATGACGGTTTCATTTTTTTAACTTGTTTTCGAAGCATTGTTGCCAAACATCACAAACATGTTGAGTGCATAAACAAAATGGTTAATCCGTTGTGTAATTAGATAGAATCCACTCTTTACTGTTTGAAGCACTGGAGTTTTTATTCAGTGCTATGCTAACAATAATCAAGAAATTTGACTGGTATCGGTACGAAATACTATACATTTTTTTAGTGATACAGCACTAGTCTTTTTAGTATTCTAAGAATATCAAATTATGAATTCAGTATTGTAAATACATTTATTAATTACACCCTCAACTAATTTAATTTGTTTTTCTTTATTAAATATGGTCGGAAACATCTACAGAGATGTCTGAAAAAAATGTTGAAATAAAAAATGTGTTTCATTGGTATTTAACATTGTCATTGTTTTCCAATAGTGTCTGTACTTAATGTTCACTGTATTATATAATTTATAAGGCATCTTTCACATTCTCACATTTGATAGGTGATTTTTAAAATGCAATGCAAATAACCAATGTTATAAAAATGTTAACAGATGTTTATGTTAATGTAGCAAAATGCTATCTTCACCTTTCTCAAGGCAGAGATAGTGGTTGTCCTATACAGTAGAAGTCTGTTTGACAGAACACAAGAAACTCAATGAATAATTCTTGATTCTGTAGATTTGGTCTTTTTCCAATATTTTCTTGGAAATCATAACTTAATAAACTTGGTTAGTAGTGTGTTAAAATGAAGTCCCATTTCTGTGGGTCCTTAAAAATACTTACGTTTATCGGTATCAAATTTAAGGCCATAAGTCTTAAATGGTACAATAAAAGGCTTGCTCATAATTTAAAAGCATAGATTGCAGGGGAAAACACTATATTTCTGCATTATGAAAGCACCACCTACTGGAAGGGATTGTATTTAAATTTCAGATAGAGCCCATCTGCTTTTTTTTTTTTGTTTTTTTTTTGAGAAACCTGTTTTTAAATTGTAATTAGACATTTTTGGTTAAATGTGTTACCATAGATATTGCCATATCCTGCTTATAAGGTATCTTAAAAAAGATTGTAAATCTTGATCTAAACTGAGTATATTCTGCTAAAACTATAATAAACTAAAAAAGTATGGTAATCCTCAGGAGACAAAGAGATAAAGATCTTTAGAGCATGGAATAAGAGCAAGATAAAAGAGTTTAGGAAGCTGTCTGAAAAGCCCATTGGATTAATATATATTAGAGACTTGCATCACAAGATGTTTATTCCTGACCGATAAATGTCAAACAGCTTTTTCCATTATGTCTTTCTCTCCATAATGTCAAATATTTCCCATACCTAAGCTGAATGAAGTTCAGGGATAGGGCACAGTGACATGACCTGTGAAATGAAGTAGTAGAAATAGAGACCTAGTTTGAGACCTTCTAGCAGAAACAACAGAGTTGTTCAGATATCATCCATGCTGATGTAGTTATATTTTATTCTTCGTGCAAATGAGACTCAAGTCCTTCCCTTTGCTTTGGCTTGAAAATTCGAAATTGATTCAAAAAGCACCTTTGTAAGGATTTTCTAAAGACGGAGAATCAAGTTAGATTTTTGTAATGTCTTTTATTTTCCTCAAATTGTTAATTTTCTTTGTTACAGAGGATCTAAATGTTGGTGGCATTGTTGCGGGGGTTATTGTAGCTTTGCTGGCAGTAGGATTACTCCTCTTTGGTCTCTGGTATGCCACTAAAAAGGGATATCTGCCAAGTAAGTTTTCACTGCCTAAGTGTGTGTGTATGTTTGAGAGAGAAAGAAAGGGAGAGATGATTAATGATAAGAAATTCAGAATGATTTGACGTATTTGTTTCTTTGTTTTTCCCACAGAAAAAGCAGAAAGGTAAGAGTTGGTTTTCTTATCTGTGGCACATACAAGCTAGTATCTGTCATATGATATCATATTACTAAAAATATTCTGTAATGTAATAAGGGTATATAAATTATTTTGCAGCAAGCCAAAACAACAAGCTGTTTACACACAGCCCAGAACAGATGATATGGATGATGGGGACGTAAGTACAACAAATCTTGCTCGGTTGATATTAATCAGGATTTCTCTTTTCAGTAGTTGATTTTTGAGTAGTGATAATGATAAAATAATTATAATTACATGGTTTTGTGTGTCTTTTTCAGGCGGAATTCAGACAGAAATCATCTTTTGTTGTGTAGTCTGTGCTACTCTGGATGAAATGTCAAGATTCAGTGCCTAGATCAATTTTTTTTCCTTGTTTAAGCTCATACAAATTAGCACCAGTGTGTATGTGATGAGAAATGCCCTCCAGCCCAAAAGCTTTAAAGCAGCAACCATAAATGCACAGATTGCAGATTTAGTTTTTGGAATCCAAACCGGTTTTGAAGAAATGTTAATTATTGAACCATAATAAATCTGCAAGTGTAAGGCAAGGGGTTGAATATAAGTTATCTTTTAGTTTTTGGACTAATATACACTATTTTTACATGACTCTGCACTATGAGATGGAAACTTCTTGGGGAAAAGAAGGTACTATGAATGTTCCCCATTCAGGAAATAATGTCCCCTCTCCTTTACTGTACATTGTAATCATTGATATGTTGTTTGTTTACTTGACTGGCATTTTAATGATAGTGTACCTTGTGTCTGTTTTATACTTTGTTATATGTAAATAGATCTTTCTGTTTTTTTATTGGAATTTTTTTTTTTTTTTTTTTTAGGGTTTTAAATAATGCGTTGACCTTTGAATTATTCATTTAGGAACAAATGACAAAATCTTTTTTTTTTCTTTTGTTTAATCGAACTTGTGCTGTGTGACTTGATCCCAGTTTTCCAATAAATGACTAAGACCTGAGGAAAGCTGTTGACGTTTCTCTGGTCCTCTCTTTCTTGCAGAAAATGTGGCCGCTAGGAGGCGCTGTAGAACAGCAATATATTTTGCACAGCTTTCAACACGGATGCGATCAACTTGACATTGTCACAAAATAAAATGTATTGTTTGTATTGCATTTTTATTTTCCATAGAAGATTTAAATAATTACATCTAAAGTCATTTATCATAATTTCAGTGCAACAGGGTCGGAACAAAAAGTGTTCAAAGTGCCCAAAAGTCAAAATGACCACGTCTCGATATTAATAAAGATGTTAGTATTACAACAAAATATTACAAACTCTAAAGGCTCAAAGAAAAATGCTTAATACAGTAGAATAATGCATTAACTCTCAGAAAACAAAGAGCATGTGAGCTGTAACGCATAGACGGCAGATCTGATTGGATTTCATTCATCGATTTAATTACAGAATATATGCTTTTTTTTTTAAGATTTAACTCTCTTTTTGGAGGCTGACCACATACATCCTCATCACATTTTTAAAAATGTAAGCGCTTATCCTCCACGTGATGCGTTCTACCTGCGCGAGGTTACATAAGAACGTTCGACTGAATGTGAGCAAACGTCATTGACGACGATGATGCTTTTCACTGAACTACGCTGCCTGCCGTTAGAGCGCATCTGCTCAACGTCACCTTTCAAAACTGCGACTTTAAGGGTTAGGGGGCGGGGCCTGGCGGGCTCCGTCTGCTGATAGGCTGCATCCGCCATCAGTCAAGCCCCATTCATAAATAAGGCACGTCTAGGAGGAACCAATGTAACAAGTATCGATAGATTTCGCTCGCGACGCGCCCGCTGCAACATTTCTAACTACAGCCCGAGCTGCGCGAGACTCCGGCGAAATATATTTCTTCCCGAGGCGGACAGCGACAGCGCTGTTTGTCGATACGCGGAGCAAATGATATTGACTTCCGACTGCTGACCCCTTTCTCAAACTGTAATGACATGAGCGCTCCAGCAGGAAGCTCAAATCATTTTGTGTTTAGAAACATTGTAGCGCGTCCGCCAAGACTTCTGTCTGTCCGACTGTGAGGAATAATGGAGCGTTTTTGAACCAGCCTTTAACGCAGATACTGTAGCGCTCGACTCGATGTTTTAAATGTGTGTCGTGTCCGTCCATTTGGACGCAAAAGTAAGCAAATCGCTGTTCTGAAGCCAAATGGAAAGCTGAACCATGGCAGCAAAAGAGGACCTATATGCCAAAGTCGCTCCACGGATGCAGCGGCAGAACCGGCCAGGAGCTGTCAAACATGGAAATAGTCTGGATGTTTTGCTGTCAATGGGCTTCCCTAAAACCAGGGCGTAAGTACCAGAGTTTCATCTCCCCCAGGTCTCAGGCATCACGCAGCTGCAACCACAGCTGTAAACGTTAAGAACACAAACGCGCGTGATGAGAGCGCTGCCAGAACCCTAGGAAACGCGGCAGATATTTAAAACATGTAGCCTAGTGCAAGTTGCTTTTGTAATGGCGTCGTTCTGGTTGTGTTATTGATCAACATGAAGAAATGGGCTCAGTCGCAGGGGGTTACTGTGTGTAAAGTTATTTCCCTGTTGTCTCATTAAGCCGCTCTTTAAACTCCTCTTACGTGTTTTGGGCAGCATCTGTCCAGACAGGACATGTTCTGCTACCAGAGCTTCCTCCAGCGGATGAGGTTGGCAGAGCTCGGGGGTCAAAGCAGAGAGCACCGCTGTCCATCGTTTTGGCGTTGTGTCATAATTGCTGCCTGTTATATGTTCCTGGCATCATGGTACTTCAGTATATGCAATGGGCTGGCAATCGTAAGGAATCTAGCAATTTGCAGATCAGAAATCAATGTACAGTTCTAGCATATGGTGTGTTTGCTCAGACTTTTAATTGCTTTTCACAAAGCTTTTGTCAGGCACACATTCCATCTAACAATTGGTCCTAACTATTATATAACATTTCAAAAAAAAAAAAAAAATTAGGTGTCACTTTACAACAAGGCCCATAATTTTAGTCTACACCTAAAATAAACTAACAACGAGCTATGCATTTGTTACAGTACTGATTAATCTTTATCAACACCAGTTAATAGAATACAGCTGTTGATTGTTAGTTCAGATATGTGTTAAAAGAGACAACTTTTGATTGCAATATTAGTATTATATTAGTCATTTTAGGCCATTTTATTTACATAGCACATTTAAGCATATTTCAAAGTTCTTTACATAAAAAGTAATTAAAATAATAATAAAATTATCGCAATATAATAATAATATGCTATATGAGCTTAAAAAGTGCTTAGAATTTTTTTTCATTGTTAGTTTATATACTAATGTAGCTAATGAACCACTCATGGAAGCTTGCTACCTTAAGTGAACCTTTGTGTTACTTCATTTATTGGTTTGCTTGTTCATTTAAACTACCATTGGTCACTACAAAAGCCAAAAAAGTGCAGTCATTTTTTTTGCTAATAAAAAATAGAACTGTTGAGAAATGATTTACACTCACTCCTATAAAAATCAATCTTTTAGAAAAGTAATTTCCTAAAAAAGACTTTTTTAGAGGATCGCTTGCTAATGGGTGCAAGCATACATTACATTGCCATCCTTGTCATATAGTTGACAGTAGACTATAAGTATCAATAAGAATATACTTACAGCTCTTTACAAAACATGCTGCCTACACGTAAACAAAAACAAACTGAATGAACTTTTAAACATAGCAGTGCCTGTTCATGGGTCAGTATAATAGAGTTAAATCAATTCGGTAACCGCTCTGACTGATTCATATGTGAATGGAAAAAGAACCAAGAATTTGTTCAGAAAATGTACCACACTTGTTGTGCTGTGTTTGTCTTGAAATTGTAGGCAGAATAGAGCCGCAAAATTGCGACGCAGGAAACACTTTCCGAGACACTTTTTCTTTGGCCTTTCAGTACACTATTGGCATGAAGAACGCACACTATGCAAGTCATTGCGCTCCAGTAATATTTTTTAATGGAAGTGGTTCAGAAAGAGATCAATACAATTCAGCTCTTTACAAAAAGTGATGTCATAGCATATGTGGCACCGTACCTCTTCTCGATACACAGTGAGAGTCTTGATTTAGAAGTGACCAAAGCTGAACATCTGTGCTTTCCATCACTTTACCACATTGAGCAGGATGGTTGGAGTAAGGTATCTTCAACCAACCATGAATGCTGCATTAGGTCGCTGTCAGCGAGGAGCTAGATTCTCATTCATCAAAATTACAGTTAATTTCTTCCTCTTAACCACACACATTTTCCCTCTCCTGTTCTCTCTCGGTCCCTCACTCATGTTTTTACTTTTAGCTTGGGCTTAATCCTGCAGTTTCCATAATCTGTGCGGAATCCTCCTTGCCTCTGTGTTATTACGGTTTTGCGTTGAGATTGGGATTGTACAGGCCAAATGTTGCTTTCATGTTTAATCCAAGGAGAGTGAACAAATGTGAAAGGGACAATGGTGTTGTGGATGGATCCAATCTCAGGTCTGATGCAGACCGATTATTGCTGTTGTTTTTTTTGAATGTATGCGGTCAGTGGATTAAGCTGGTCATTGACATCAGAATTCTAAACATTTGGCCTAATATTTGTCATTTGCTGACACAGGAAGCAGTGGTATGCTAGATTTCTAGCCTTCTATGGTTATCTGACTGCTTCTGACAGCATTTAACTGTTATGCTTAAGTGTTAGATACCAAGTAGCATGTATATTGGGGGTTGGCATAACATGCTTTCAAATGTAATACGTTTCATATTCATAGATTAAGAGATTGTGATTAGCTATAAAGTTTTGAACAGATAGAAAGCAGTTGACTGTGCCCTTAAGAGGAGAAAGTAAATAAATGAAAGAGAATTTGTATTACAGTATTTGTGCGCTATAATTTTTTTAATACAATATATAATAGCACTTCAGTCAAGCGGTACGTTTATATGTATTCAATGGTTGTCCCTTACTTTTGGATAATCGTATATTGTTTTTAATATTATTTTAGTCAGGATATTTCATCCCGTTGCATTTCTGTTTTATGTTTTTGCATATCATGTTTGTAACTGCATTATGATATTTCAGTTAACACTTTACAATAAGGTGTCATTTGTTAACATTATTTAATGTATTAACTAACATGAACAAACAATGAGCCAATCATTTATTGCAGTATTTATTAAATTTTGTTACGATTTAAAAAAAATATAATAATTCATTGTTAGTTCATGTTAGTTCACAGTGCATTGACTAATGTTAACAAACACAAAATTGTGATTTAAGTAATGCATTAGTAAATGCTGAAATTAGCATTAAGTAAGACTAATAAATGCTGTTCATTCTTAGTTTATGCTAATTTATGACATTAACTAATTTTACTAATGAACCTGATTGTTTGGGGCAGCAGAATCATTTAGTCTGACGCTAAAATTACTGATTTGTTTATTGACATTAAAAATTTGTAAGGATTTGAAAATAACTTCAAGTTCAGAAGTTCAGTTAGTTGAAATGTACTGACAACATTTTTACAATGTGTCATTTGTTAACATTAGTTAAAGTGTTAACTTGAAAAAACTATGAACAATTCATTTATTACAGTATTTATTCCTCTTTGTTAACATTAGTTAATGCTTGGGATGCAACGGTACAATGAGCCCACAGTTCGGTTTGTATCACGGTTTGGTTTCGATACATCAATATTACTGTACAGTACTGTTTGTGAGCTCTAACACAGCGGGAGGTCATTTGTCCTTTCCATTTCAAGTTATGAAGGTACAGAGACAATATTAAATGTAAAAAAGGTCATGATTAAGTCAAAACACCACATTTATTTTTAAAAAAGAACATTTATTTTTGCTCTCTTTCAAAAACGGACAATATAAAAAGTGCAGTATAAAGTGAAATATAAGCATGAACATTATTCAAATAAATATTGACAGCAACAAGAAAATACTTAAGTTTTCTAAATACACCATCAGAACAAACAACAATAACAAAATGTATCACTAAGTGGTGGCGCTTACTCGCGTCGTCAAGTTCTGGAATAATTTTGCTGCTGAAATGTTAACCTATGCAGCCTGAGCCGGAAACAGAATTGATTCGTTCGTCTCTCGAGTCTTCGGGTTTTTCGAGTCGTTCGTTCATCACGTGACAGCCCCATAAGCTTAACCTATGCAGCCTGAGCCGTGCGCGACTGAATGAATCACTCCCACTCTTTCCGAGTCACATGAAAGATTCGTTCAAAATGAACGAATCGTTTAAGAATGACACATCACTAGTCTTGAGAATTTCTGACCATCGCCTGATTGCCTATGCGCTTAATACACAGCAAATGGCAGTTTTAATTAAAATGTAAGTTTAATGCCTCAAATAGGCTACTGAAATATCGCAGTTCACGTGGGTGTGCCGTGCCGAACCGAACAGAGCGAAGCGAACGGTTCGATAAACCACCGGAAACCGTTGCATCCCTAGTTAATACAAATAAAAGTGTTCTCTCACAGTGCATTAGCTAATGTTAACAAACAAGACTTGTGATTTTAGTAATGCATTAGCAAATACTGAAATTAGTCTTAACCAAGATTAATTAATGCTATAGAAATATTGTTAATTCTTAGTTCATGCTAACTAATGAACCTTACTGTAAAGTGTTACCAATGTACTTTTTATAATCAATTAAAGGTTAGATTTCTATAGACCAAATAAATAAATAAATAAACATCGGCATGTGTTAGATTTATTTCAGGAATTGTGTTCTTTTTACATTTTCATACATCATCTGCCTGTAATATAACCGTTGGGACAAAATTAAGTTGTAATATAAAAAAGCAGCTTTTTATATGATATTCATTCCTTGTTTGTTTAGCTTTTTTCCCCACCGTTGCTCACTTTTCATGCTTAATTGACGACCCACATGTAATTATAACCCACTATGAGAAAGTATTAACACTGGTAATCTGGTTAAGAAAGCCATATAGTGATTACTGAGGGTTTTTTTTTCTCTGAACAGAACTAAGTCAATGGGAACAGCTTATTTTTGAGTAGGCAGAATATAACCAATTACAACAGATTCAGCATTGAAGGTCTTGAAAGGACAAACTGAGAATTCAGATATTTGACATTTGCATCATATTTTCCCTGTTCTGAGACATAATAGCCTAAACACAGCTATACATGCCAGGAGACCCCATCAGTCTTGCTGGACGTAAGTAGACCAGCTGGATTTGTCATTGAGATAGATTGGCGGAAGGATTTGTTTTCAGTAGGGAGATAAGTGAAATGTTTCACTGAATAGCTGTTTTATTAGAAAATGTTTGTTAAAAAGAGTTTTGTTTTTTTCTGTCGCCACTTGTTACGTTTGTTTAATCAAATCTAAATTCTAAAGTTTAGTTTTACCTTTACGTGATGCTTGACTTTTTTGTTTCAACACTGAGTATTCTGTATTTTAAATCAAATGAACAATCCGTTAGATCATAACTGTATAAATTGTACTGCAGTGTGCTCTGTGAAGTGTGCTTTGAAGCCAATTTAAGAGTTGTTTTACAAGCCTAGCCAGCTCTATAATTTCATATTTGTTCTGGACAAGAGACTACGATGTGACATTGATGCTTGGTGGCCAGTGATGTGCAGCCATTAGGCTGGAGGTTTCTGTGAAATGAAATGACGCGTGAAGACGCCAGCATGTTAGTTAAACCACTGAGACAAAATAAGACATCTCCTTCTCTTCTCACACTCTTTATAGCAATTACTAAAGCAGTAAGATAAAATGCTGTGGGTAACTGGTTTTGTCCTTGGTTAGTGAAAGCCCTCTTACATGTCTACTTAATTCTCATCTATTCAGTAAAGTGCAAAAAATGTAATACATTTTTTCAATTGAATAAATCTCAGAATAAATTTGGGTTTTCATACTGATATTGTAACGCTGTTTACATTCACTCACAGCTTTTGTTTTTATTATTTTAGTTTGACCACAGTGTAGAATTATAATGTTTATTCATAATAAACAGAAAAGAATTATTAGCTTGCATGTATTCCAGCACATGTGTGTAATTTTCTATTTGCTTTCCAAAACTCCAAATATTTTTTGTGTGATCTTATTCGGATTGTAAAATTTCGTCCCTTAAACTCAATTTCTGTGGAGCCAAAAATGACAGTTTCCTCGTAGAATGATGAAAGTTTGCATGTTACTTTCTAAGTAATTCTGTCTTTTGCCACAACTGTGTTGTAACCAAATGTGTCCAAGTTTTGAAACATTACTTTTTTTTTTTGAGAGAGATTTCTGTTGAGGCCAAACTTATCAGCAGGCTGTCAGTGTGTGTTTGTTAAGGTCAGTTAGTGGGAAGCTCTTATACATAGGGTGGAAACACTGATGTTTCTGTGTCCCGGTTGCTTAGGGACTCTTTCCAGTTTCGCCTGATGATGCAGGAGTTGCACAAATTTTCCGCTAGAGAAAGGCAGAAGGAGAACAGAGAGGGGGTATGCAATGAGTTTTTAAAGGAGAGTGTGAGTATGTCTTAAGGTGGAAACGTTCAGTTCAAAGAACACAGTTTTGTGACCAAATTCAAAGCTGCTTTGTGTTCGGAAAAAGTTCAGTTAGTGTGCCAGGAAAGGGTTACAAAAAAGCAGGTGGTGGTATTTAATATTGGCGATATTGAAGATAAAGAAAATGTATTTAAAATGTAGGATAGTTTAGCCAAAAATTTAAATACTGTCTTTGTTTGCTCAAATTCACATGCCATTCCAAACCCGTGTGAGAATGATCATCTGGTGAAGATTGTGCCCAAAATTTCAATACCAGTTGAACTCAAGAAACAAATGAGTCAAATTCTCAAACAAATCATTAAGACCTTTTTTGGTGACACTAATCAGCTCATTCTTTGAAAAGAGCTGATATAAAAAAAGAATGAGCTTTTACAAACCAAATTTCACTGTTCCTCTCATGAACTCACCGATGAGACGGGTGTTGGTGTGCACGTATTTGTAGATGAGTCATGTGTTCTGGCTGTCCATTACCTGTGGGGTGTGTAGATTTGCATCTGCTTTCATTTTTTGATTCTGTTGCATGGACTAAACAAAGCTGTCTGATCTTTATTATATTGCAGTACATGATCATATTTGCCCATTCTTGGATATTCAGTAATAATCTATGACTCAAAGTCTCTTAATGACAACAAAGCCTCTGCTTTGTGTGTGTGGAGTCATCACATGATGAGCTTCTCTCGGAGGAAATATGGGAAGTAGGAAGGCCATTACAGTGTGGTATCTAGAGGCTTGAGCTCAACAGAAACCGTCAACCCTTACTGTCCCACCAAATTATTGCAAACAACTAGCAGTTGGATATCCAAAATAAGAAAAAGAAAGTTTAAACTGTAATGTTTAGGTTTATTGGGCTTCACAACTAGTCACTGATGTGAAGGATTTATGCTAAAAAACTGAATGAAGATGTCTGTAACTGTGCAGACTTTTTTTACATAAAGGTTCATGTTTGTGCTTGACTATAGAATGGAAAAATCGCAAGATCACTCTCATTAGTTTCTTTCCTAAACATCAGTGAGATTAAATAAAAGCGAATGGAACTTTTTCATATAAGTCTGTTGCTTATCAGACGTGTGTGTGTGTGTGTGTGTGTGGGTGTGGGTTTGTATTTTAGCTTGACTGTGATGTTCCTCTTTTGCATAGCTAAATCTTTATCTATATTTGTATCTATATTTATCAGTCTCTCTTTCTTGTTCTCTCTCTCTATATATATATTTATACTTGCTGTGCAGTTCACCATGTTAAGGGCAATGTGACATTGACCTGAGTTAAGGACTGCAAACATAAAATCTGTATTTAAATATAGCATATATATA
>JAUCMU010000097.1:7129496-7166821 GCA_032275025.1 Enteromius treurensis | reverse complement strand
ATCGGCGTTAATCTATTCACAAAGTTGGGTTGGGAGCTGGGTCTATACTACGCAAGCTATGAGTTTCACCTTTTCACCTATTTTAGTGCGGATGTATAGCTAGCCGGCTTGTACTGTAGCCCTATTCGGATGGGACTAGTTTTCTTATCAATCAATTCTATCAGTATATATGTATATATAGCTGAGATGCCAGAGATATATCCACACCTGTATGATTGCTTGCGGAGAGATGTTCAGCAAAAGCAATTAATTCTGACAAAGACATTACAAGGATGCTTGTGTCAACAATCCAGAGTTATGCAAAAAGCGACGTAGAGAAACATCAGAATCAAATTTTCCAAAACCATTTAAAGAATGAAAGGAAAGAGTAAAGATATATAGTATTAAGTACCAAATACATGCATTTCGAATAAATATTACACCATACTGATGCTGTTGTTGTTGTCCTTCTTTCTAAGCGAATTTAAAAGGTATACAATAAATATTGTAAAATTTATAGGCTACGTGCAAGCATTGTGTCATGTTTACATTAATCTAAACCCCGCCTCCAGCTCTGTACCATTGCTCAGCCTTATCAAACTTCTTTTTGCCCTCAAACAAAGAACGAAAAACTTTGTTTGAATGATATTGGGGCCTTTAGTCTAAAGCCAGTCTGCCAAAATAAGTTGAGGAATGTGCCACTCTATGATGTAATAGTGTGCTTAAGCACCGCCTCCGCCTCTGAAGATCGATGCCACTGCCATTTAGCCCAGTGTGGAAATCCCCTCGTTATTAATATCACTGATGTTTCACGTGCTAATTTTTACTGAGGACACCCTTTTGTATCTGTGCTTTTGTGTGTATGCGTGGGAGGGTGCTGCGTTGTGTTGCGCTGAATGAGAATACATGCTAACTTACTCCTTTGTAAACAGGAAGTGACTATTTCCCCATAGAGTTTGGAGATTGGGCCAGTTCAGTGAAAAAAGACGGCGCAAATATGCACAAACACTGACTTAGAAGCAATTCTCAGTCCATATGTTCTACTTTTTTATGAACTCCACCTCTCAAGAAATTTTTACAAGGGCTGATTAATAACAGGCAGAAAGATTAAAAAAAGAGAAAAAGTCTAGATAAAAGTGCTTTTTTTCATGTACGAATAGTCATAGTAAACCAAACCCACACACAAAAGCACACCCAGACAAATGTACTCTCTGGACCAGCCTCTTCATCCCTCTCAAATGCTGCACAGGAAATACAGGTTATAAATAAATCATTGAGTTCCTGCCTGGAGCACTGACCAGAGGGGAAGGGAGGAGGAGATGGCCTGTAACACAATACAGACACACACATATAAAGAAGCTGATGGATAATCGAACAAGTTAAGTGTGTGTTTGTGTGTGTGTGTATGTGTGAGTGAGTGAGAAAGATTCTGGAAGCAGAACGATTTTCACTTCTGATTTCACATGCATTAGGTAAACTAAATATCCCTGCTGTTTAACATATGGGCTCTATAAGGGTCTGTATGTGTGTGTGTGTGTGGCCTCGCTTGTGTGTTTGTGGATCTATGTGTGATGAAAGTTTGAGTGTGTGGGTGGAGTGTTATATTTGGGGTGTGAAGAAGTCTTCAAAGTGCAACTGTGGAGTTTGTTCAGCACTGCTTGGAAACCTCTAAGTCCCTTTGATTAATGCAGGTTTATATGTGATTGGTTCGCCCTATTTAAGCCAATGATAAGTGGCTTGGGAAAATATTTTCTCCACAAAAGCTACTGTTAAAGTTCCTTTACTTATTAACTTAAAAACAAACCAGATGGTTGAAGTTTCATTGCAGTGCTTGTGCTATCGGATAGGGATTTTTACGCTCCAGCAATAAACACCTTGTGCAGTATCACCCGCTTGTGCATTTTTATACAACATGGCTTTTGTCATTAGCTGTAAATCTGGTCCTTGGGTAGGTTTTTTTTTCCCCCCAGCTTTTGTTTTATTTCCATTCATGACTGAATTGCTCACCGAGACACATTTGTGTATGTGTGATTGCACAGGCATCTGAACTTGATCATGCATGTATGAAAGTCTGAATATGTGTCTCACCATGCTTGGATGTTATAAACCGTGCCATATGGTGAGTGTGTTGTATCCGGAGTTTGTTTGCGTGTGTGTGAATATGCACGTTTTGAACATAATTTGGCTTGACATACATGATTGCATTTCTTCTTACATGTTTAGCTGAGGAATGTATACATGCATACATGTATGTTTTTCTGTGTAATTGTGCATATATGTTTATACACTAATGAACATATGGCAGTGCATCATGGGCTTCCCCATCCCAGTATGCAGTGTAGTTTTTTGCCCTCAGGGTTAGTTGGAATGATGACCATTTTCTCTGGGAAGCCAACTAAATATAGAATAATTGAGCACCGTGCATAAAAAAAAAAAAAAAAAATGCATGTACTATTGACTTCTGCAGTAATTTTTAGATTTAAATGTAACTATGGTAAATAAATTAAAAACTAAAAAATAAATAAAGTTTCATCACATTAAAAGCTGACTTAACTTAATTAAAGCAACTTGCTGCACAGGTTTCTTTTTTTTTTTTTCAAAGTTGGACCAAGTTGTTCGCTCAACCAAGTCATTAAAGTCACATGTTTTTTCTTTCTTTTTTTTTGTTTTGTTCGGCTAACACATTTTATTTTGAATGTTGGCATCATTCTGTTTTGTTTTGTTTTTTTCAGGTTTTTTTTTTTTGGTTTTTTTTGAAAGATGTTTGTTTGCACATTACATAAATTATGGATAAGAAGGTCTAATAAATAGACAACATTGTCTTAATTACAAGAATATAATATCCAGAAAACAGACATAAGTTGCCATAATCTTAAAACTAGACACACTAACCCAAGACCGTAACCATGTCTTGAACACGCACATATAATATATATGTATATTTTATTTTATATATTGTATATTCTCAGCAACATTGTGTTTTTGAAGTAACTACATTCACAGCTTTATTAGGGACAGGCAAACAGATGTCTGTACTTCACACATACACACACATTTCATCTCTCTCTTCGAGGAGTTTGTTTCACTGAATATAACTGCCGGTCCAGCAACACTTTTATTTTAAAACAGTTTTACCTTACTCTCTTTCAATGTTTAACTGTAAACCGTTAACTCCGCCAACTTTGATTTTATTACTCCATTTAGGGTTAATTTCGCTGGTCTGGCAAGGTTTTTTATGTAGTTACAAGACAATTGTAGTATTTCAGACTTGAGAGATTTTGTAAACTGGAAAATGTAAACAGTTTTATTTTTTAAGTCATTTATAAAAAAAAAAGTGTATATATATATATATATATATATATATATATATATATATATGTGTGTGTATGCACATAAATGTGTTATATTACATATTTACTATATAAACATAGCATGTTTTTCTTAAATATATGCATGCAGGTGTTATATACAGTATATATATATATATACAGTACATAATAAATATACACTGTATATTATGTAAGCAAACATGTTTATTTTGGATGCAATTACTCACGATTAATTGTTTAACTGCACTATTAAAATACTGTTCTATTCAGCGGCCTGTTCATCCATGTTTTAAACATTGCACACGTCAGCAAACTAACTTGCCAGTTCAATTTTAAAATCTATTCAGAATGTTATTATAAATTGTAATTATATTTTACAAAATTGTTTTTACTTCATACTTTGTGGTCGCAAATGGTGGAGGATCTCTGTTATAGCCTACTTCACTTCGCTGCAGCTGCGGTAAACATAGATGTAAATGTTTGTTGTCAGTGTGTTTACGACGGGCTGATACGCATTGTTAGATACGCATTGTGGAGCCCCGATCACCAAAGGCTTCCTGTTCTTTGAACAATCTGCATAATTTGCATAATTTCTCTCATCTCTGACGCGTGTCTTCTTTGTTCTTGTGTCTTGTCATGGTTTTTCTTGTGAGGTGTAGGGGGAGCATGCCTCTATACGTTTGTAGTGAGATATTGCGCTGGTTTATGGGTGTTGTTTCATTAATCCGTCGCCGAGTAACGTTTACTGATTCTAAGTTAGTGGAAATTGAATGCTCGTGGTCACATGAGATTGAATGTACTACAAGATTAATCCTATTTCCACTGATTACTCATCGCTGATCAGCAGACCGGCCCTTTCTGTTGTCATTTAGTCAGTTTTTCTTTCTGCTTTGTTCAAACCTCAGACTGCGTTTTCAGTTTTACTGTGAGGTTTCATACAGATTCACGCTGCACAACATCCCATTTCCCCCCTGAGAGTTAGATAGAGCGTGTGATTTTTAGAGCTTTTATAGAAAGACACTAATTAGATTTAGAAGATAATTTAATGGGCTCAGGAAAAAAGCCTTTGAGATGTCAGCTGACACATGAGGAAATGACATAGTGAGTTTAGCGTGACCTTAGATTGGATTATGTGTCGTTTTACGGTATGGATGCGAGCTGAGGAAATATCATCCTACACATGAGAAGATTATGTGCAATTATCCGTACCAAGTAATGTACGAACTGTGAATGCGTGTGCCTGTATTAGAAATGGGCTTGTACAAATGAGTGGGTCTGTGCCCTTACGTTATTGTACCAAGTGTAAGATCGCTCATAAGTACACCTTTTAGTTCAATATGATAAAATAAAAGAGAAGCAGAGGCAGAGAGGAGGCTGTGGCAAGTGTTTTATGAACTGAGAGAGATAGCACACATTTCCTTTTTCAGCACAGTTGTTTAAACCACAGACCAAATTATATTATTTTCCACTACTTTTTAAGCCAGACACCTGCTAAATGAGTCAGACTTGGTGAGCGTTTGTGTGATGTTTATTATGTTAATAAATTCAGGGGTTGCTCTTTAGGCACGTAACCCCCTATATATATATATATATATATATAAATAAATTATTTAGAAAAAATGAAATTTCGGCAGCTGTTACTCCAGTCTTTAGTGTCACATAATCCTTCAGAAATCAATCTGTAACTGTTATTTTTTGTAGCAATGCAATTCTTTATATATATATATATATATATATATATATATATATATATATTGTATTTTGGTGCTGTCAAATGATTAATCTCGATTAAATGCATCCAGAATAAGTTTTAGTTTACATATTACGCGTGTGTGTACCATGTATATTTATTGTGTATATATAAATACACACACATTATATATTTAGAAAATATTTACATGCATGTATGTTTATATATGTATATTCTGATATTTTACATTTTATATATATATATATTTTTTTTTTTTCATAGATAGATGGATAGATAGATAGATTGATGGATAAAGAGAGAGAGAGAGAGAGTGCGAATCACACACACATTGGTATTTGTGGTTTACTAGGGACACTATAGGTGTAATTGTTTTTATACTGTACAAATTGGGTGTGCTAATGACCCACACCAACCCTACAACTAACCCTACTCCTTATAGGAAACTGTATTTTATATATACATTTTTTTTTTTTAACCTTTTAAATTATGGGGACATGAGCAGTGTCCTCATAAACCACATTCAAATTGTAACACCTCAAATTAATTTACAGTATTTATCATACCTTTATTTGATAGCACAGTAGAGAGAAAAGACAGCAAAGCCTTGGAAAACTTGGGTCGCTGTGAGTGTTGTAGTGTTGCTTACCATGAGGCTATCGGTATCGAAACAGGATGTAACAATTTAACAAATAATTTTAATATTAAATAGTATTTCATAGGACGTGTATGGGGCTGAATGTTGTGGCTTTCACTTATAATTTTTTTTATAGATAAAGGGGGTTCCAAAAGTTTAAGACCAAATATCAGTATAATTATCTATTGAATTGCCTTTTGTATTTTGATAGAAAAAAATTTGCTGTTTCCGATTAAATATTTGATATTTAAATTATTTTTTTTAATGAGAGATGTACTCATGCTTTTGGAACTCCACAAGGTAGTGAAATAGGGCCTTTTGTACAAAGATTAGGTCACATAATAAATAGCACAAATGTGCTTATTTAATTACTGACCTATAAATAGTGCAGAACCTTAAATTCTGTGTGTAGTCTTTTGTGCCTCACTGCGTGTGTTTCAGCTCTTCTTGTTGGTGGCTTTGGCACACATGACACTTTTGAACTAATCCGGAGAATTAAGCCTCCTCAATATTCATAAATGTCAGTAAACAAGTGATTATCCAGCTTTCCCAATGTTGCTCTGGGGAACAAGGTATGGTTTTAAAGCGTTATCACTCAGTTTGTTTAGCCTACGTGTGATTTCATGCACGATAAGCGATATATTTTTCACATACAGAGATAGAAACAATAGAGGAACATCTTTGTGATATCAAATTTAGATCTATGAGAAAACTCCTCAGCGCTAATGTACTAATAAACATCCTCCGGAAAGAGGCCATTGATTTTGTGACCAGTACAGCAATTGAGCTGATGTCTCTCTCTCTCCCTCTGTCTTTCTCTCTCTCTGTCCTTTCTGTTACAGGCTAAAAGCTCTGGTTTCGACTGGGGGCAGAAATGTACAAGCAGCCTGTGACTGGTGAGTGTGCACACCCACACACGTGCGCCATGACCCATGTCGTTTTTGACAGCCGTTCATTTCAGCTGAACCGTGCTGACTGCTGAGCCACAGACACTCTTAAAGCTTTGAAATGATAATATGTTGCATTTTTACTCACACACACAGACAAGAAACATTACACCATCAGGTGGGCTCACATATAATCAAGCACTGAGCTTCATGTGGTTCACGTTTATACGTTTACTGCTGCCCTCTGCTGGCAGGGAGACAGAAGTATTTAATCGTAGATATTTTTCCTACCTTAAAAATAATTAATTAAACTTATCCTTAATATCAATCCTAAACAAGTGTGAAAATAAATGTCTTAATGAACATGACACAAATGTCTATTTTGCAGGTTGTTTTCCCATGTGGATGACCCGTTCCTGGATGATCCTTTACCCAGGGAGTATGTGTTGTACCTGAAACCCAGCGGTCCTCTCCTTAACCAGCTTTCCAACTTCTGGCAGCAGAGTCGCATCACATGTGGCAAGAACAAAGCCCACAACATCTTCCCTCACATAACCCTCTGCCAGTTCTTCATGGTCAGAAAACTTAATCAATACGTCCAACCATATCTTTAATGATTTTAGTTTTTTTTTTGCATGGTTATGGTGACCCAGTTGTACACAACACAACAAAAGATCAGCAACAAGTTACAAAACAAAAAATAAGCACAAAACAGCAGAAAAAAGCCTCATCTCAAAGAAATTGGCACAAAACAATGAAATTAGTCCTTGTCCAAAAATTTGTTTTTGGTGATTTTGTTGTGTTGTGTGCTACTGGACCCTTAGAATCTATAATATATAAAATGCTGCAGAATATTGTTAGAATTGTTTTCTAATTTAACAGGCTTTAAAACGTTTTATTCCTGCGATGGTAAAGCTGTATTTATAGCAGTCTTCAGTGTCACATGACCCTTTAGAAATCATTGTAACATGCTCATTTGAAAAACATTTCGAAACAGTTGTTCTGCATAATTTATTGTGCAAATCGTGCTACTTTTTTCAGGAATATTTTAGAAAACGTTTTTGAGTTTGAGTTTTTGAATGGTTGTGTATGTAGGACTGTCTCTTTGTAAGACTGTCTCTCTCTCTCTCTGTCACTGTAGTGTGCAGATAGCAAGGTAGATTCCCTCTGTGAAGCTCTGCAGGCAGTGGTGGGCCAGTGGAAAAGTCGTTTCCCCTCCCCACTCCCCCTGGAGTTTTACTCATCCTCAAATTTCATCGGACTCTTTGTGGAAGAGAAGGTGGCTGAGGTGATCAAGAGCTTTGCAGCAGACTTTGCCACTGAGGCAGCTTCCAAAGCAGGTGTGTGTGTGTGTGGTGTTGGCATGCCTGTCTATACCTAATGATGACACGGTGAAGCAATAGTCTTAATTTTCTGTATTTGGAGCTGCCTTCCTACTTCTTTTAAAACGATTTTAGTGTGCTCTACTTGCATTGAAGAAAACAGACATTTGTTTTGCCAAAATGGCTCATTAAATGTGAAAGAAAATGTAAAAAATGTTCTCTCTCTCATTCTCTCTCTCCAGATGTTCACGTGGAGCCCCATAAGAAGCAGCTTCATGTAACTCTGGCCTACCACTTCCAATCTAATCATCTTGCTTCATTAGAAAAACTTGCCAAAGGTGTAGACATAACCCTGGGCTGTGATTGGCAGACTGTGCTCTTGTCACGGGACATCCGATTTGCCAATCATGAGGTAGTTAAATTGTTGTTAGGAATTGTTTCTTTAGCTAACATTCTAAATATAATATTGTTTTAAGTAATTATT
Organism: Enteromius treurensis; assembly: GCA_032275025.1. NCBI lineage: Eukaryota > Metazoa > Chordata > Actinopteri > Cypriniformes > Cyprinidae > Enteromius > Enteromius treurensis. Next base: position 7,158,475 of record JAUCMU010000097.1, on the reverse strand, counting down.
CTCATGTAATTTATCATAACTGAGTATAAAATTTACCATTGCTGATACCGAACATTTGCTATCCGAATATACAGTACCAGTGTTTAACCGCATTGATTCATCAATATCCATACGATATTATCAATAATTTCTACAATAAAGTCTACTGTGGATCACTGAATATATTTCATTAAAATGCTGAAAGATTTCTAATAGGCTTTCTCATCATACACTGACTTTTTGGCTTTGGTGGCTCATTAACCCTCTCTCTCTGTTTTAAGACCCTGCGGGTGATGTACCCTTATGTGCCTCAGAATGATGATGAACTGGAGCTGGTGTCCGGTGACTTCATCTTCATGTCATCTATAGAACAGACCACTGCCAGCGAGGGCTGGGTCTACGGGACCTCGATGAGCACCGGGTTATCAGGGCTGCTGCCAGAAAACTACGTCAACAGGGCAGACGAGTGTGACACTTGGGTCTTACATGGGTAAGATGAGTCATGAAGTGACTAAAGCTGCTGGTTTTTAAGAAAATGAAGACTTTTATTTTATTACGGATTTACCATTGATCAAAAGGGACAATAGAGACATTTATAGGGTTACAAAAGATTCAAATTTCAAATCAGTTCCGTTATTTAATTTTTTATTTTGCCTGGTAGAGTGGGTCTCTTATGGGACTGTGGTGACATTTCGTCTCTTTACCTCTTATTTTAGGTCTTTCTCTTTCCTAAATGGAACCCCGCAAACCAATATCAGGGGTGCAATGGGTGGGATTTTTCTTGACCCACACATGGATGGTCGTCTGCTTGATGACTCCATGCCATTGGATCCCCCCGGTCTCGGTGTTATATGTCAACCTATGCAGGTAAATCTAGAGAGGGAATCTTGTGGTAATGTGACGGCTTTTTTTAAATTTATAATTTATTTTTTTTTTTTTTTTTTTTTTTTTTTTTTTTTTTTTTAGATTCTGCGACCCAATCAGTCTCGTCTGCCTAAGAGAACGTTGTTTGTGTGTCGCCATGGTGAGAGAATGGATGTAGTGTTTGGGAAACACTGGATCAATCAGTGCTTTGATGCCAAAGGTCTGAGCTCAACTTTCCAAATCAGTTCTTTAACCTCTTTCTAGTTGTTCCCGGGACAAATCTGGAATTATCTGCAAGTTTCAAAATTGAACTATTATATTAAGCTCTAAGATATTTCATCGGCTATAAATCTAAAAATGAAGTAACTGTATTCAACAATTCAAAGAATGTCATGGGAATCTTTTGGCCCAAATGTGTTGAAGTTTAACTTTCTGATCTGTGTATATTTGCTCTGTCTTGTAACAGGTCGGTATGTGCGGTCAAACCTCAATATGCCAGCGAGTCTCCCAGTGAGGAGTGGGGGGTACAGGGACTATGATAAAGACTGTCCTATCACTGTGTTTGGGTCCACACAGGCTCGTCTAGTCGGTTAGTTCCTCAACACTGATAAACATTTCTTTCAATACTATAAAAGTCAATGGCTACCTTTAACTGTCTGATTGCCAACATCCTTCAGAAGGCCTTGTGTTCAATAGCGGAAAGAATTTAATACAGGTTTGCAATTCAAGGGTGAGTAAATGATGAAAGGTTTTCTTTTTTTGAAGGGAAGAACTATCCCTTGGACTGCAGGATCACATTATTTCCTCTTGGTTTTACATAGTGATTGAATTAAATATGAAGTGTGTCATTTCTGCTTAGTTGTCACACTAGCATATGTTTACAGTATGTGGCATTTGTTTTACAGGGGAGGCTCTCCTGGAAAGTCATACAGTGGTAGACTTTGTATACTGTTCTCCATCTCTGCGCTGCGTGCAAACAGCTTATAATATCCTCAAAGGTAAAACGGCATCTCTTTTTCTCTTTCATCTTTCTTCTGTTCATTCACAAATCGTTTTTTACGGCGTTAACCATGCCCATTTACACACCTTAATCAATTTCTTCCTATGTGCCCCTTTTTCTGTTATGGATTGTATGTCTCAGGTCTTCAAAAAGATGGAAAGACTAAAATCAGAGTTGAGCCAGGGTTGTTTGAGTGGACTAAATGGGTGTCGGGAACCTCATTACCTGCCTGGATTCCTCCTGCAGACCTGGCAGCCGCAAACCTTAGTGTGGATACAACGTACAGGTATTTTATTAGACCCTCAATGAGCTGTGCATGCTTTTTGCTACACTTTTTGCCTGTGTTGTTTGATAGCATTATTTGTTTTTTATGTTTCTTTTTAATTTCACAAATGTCTTCTTGCAGTAAAACAAATTATTATTATTATTAAATCATGTTGTTCCTCTCTAGACCTCATATTCCTGTCAGTAAACTGGCCGTGTCTGAGTCCTATGAAACATACATCAGTCGCAGTTTCCAAGTGACGCGTGAAATACTGTCAGAGTGCAATAATCTGGGTAGGATTATTAATGTACTAATAATCTCAATTGGTCTAAATACCAATATATATACCAATTCAAAGGTTTTATGTTTTAAGACATTTTATGTTCACCAGGAAATACGGTGCTGATTGTGGCCCATGCTTCCTCTCTGGAGGCTTGTACTAGGCAGATACAAGGACTGACCCCACAGAACTCTAAAGACTTTGTGCAAGTGGTCAGAAAGGTCAGATCTCTTGTGCATCTTTTTCAAATAACTATTTTGTTTCTCTAATTTTTTCTATTATTAATATATGTGATTATTGAGTATTTTAATCTCTATATACATACTGTACATTCTCATAAAAAGTTATGTAAGTAATTCACGAATGATAATTTCTACAAAAAGGATCATTCATAACAATTTTTACAAGAAATTAAAACTTTAATTCAGCAAAAAAAAAAGCATTAAATTGATCATAAATGACAGTAAAAAACTTTAAATTGTTACAAAAGATGTCCATTTCAAATAAGTATTGTTATTTTGACATTTCTTTTTGTGAAATGTAACTCAAATCTAACAAAATCATGTAGCACAAACTTTTTTTTTTTTTAAATTGATAAGACATTTTCCTGAGCAGCTGATCATGTGACACTGAAGACTGGTAATGGCTGCTGAATATTTAGCTTTTCCATCACAGGAATAAAAAAAAAGGAAATAAATAATATTTTTTGACTAAATAAATGCGCCCTTTATAATCACAAGATGCTCAAAAAACATTTACCCATATTATTGTACGATAGTGTACATTCGTGTATTTATTTTGGTCCTTTATTTTATATTTGATATACATAAACTACTATAAATACTCTCTTTGCTTCCATTTGTTCCTGTGTCTCTCACAGATACCTTACTTAGGCTTTTGTGCTTGTGAGGAGATGGGTGAGACAGGCGTTTGGCAGCTTGTGGATCCGCCCATCCTGCCCCTCACCCATGGGCCCAATCACAGCTTTAACTGGAGAGAAGCACTGCTGCAAGACTGAGAGGCTCTGCAACATCTATCCTCACCGCTCTTCCTCCAAAGGCAACAGAGACGTGCTTACATTTACATCATCACAGATCTGCATTATAGCACTAGAAACAGCTCAAGCTTCCATAGCCACGTTCTTGCACTGCTGCAGTACATCTCATTGACCCCATCTTAATACATAAAGCATAAGAGCAGTAATATTTGCGATAGATATCCATAACATGCTCAAACACTGTTTTCCGGCCTAGCTGCAGCAAAACACATGCATCCAAATGTAGCCCAGGCGAAACTAAAAATCTGAGTGCTTCAAAGACACAGGTCTAACACAGGATGTAATACACAGCGATAAACTCAGGTTTCCTGCCTCAGTGAGGAGGAAATAGTGTGCAAAGTTGATGAGTCATCATCCAAAACTTCCAAAATGGATGCCGCTGGACTCTCTGAACCCTTTGTAAACTCCATTTTCCTAGACTCTGTAGGGGAATGAGACTTCTCCCTATTACACTGTGAATCAAAAAGACATGCACAACCTATTGCATCAAGATTTTCCGATTACACCTGCTACAAGCCCCGCCCACCAACCTCCTGAAAGCACAAGAATATAATCTGGCAATCAGATAGACTGAGAACAAGCAGCTTTAAAGTAGTTTAGATGGATTTGGTGGACAGCACATTCGTCCTGTGCCTTGCTGTCATGCTGCTACTGTTAAACACTTTGCAACTATAGGACACTTTGGGAGGACTGTTAGTTAGGGCTTATTTGGAGACCGTATTTAAAGATGTACTGTCAGGCTTTCCGTGTGTAGGGTTGATTTTAAAAGAGGGAGATGATATGCAAGTAAGGACGTCATCAAAGGCAGTGCCACAAATGGTTTCAACTTCTTAAGCAGCAGCTTAAATTATGTTATGTGCAGCTGTTACGCTGAACGGCGAGCTTTATTTTCTGAGCACTTGAAAAATCGAAACCAAACAGGAAAGAATGCTTCAACAATGTAAAGAATTGTACATTAATGCATACCGTGTCTGTATATACTAAGTAACATAGTAAAATCCATTTGATGTGTGTCACCTTTAAATGGAAAAAATATAATTGCATTTATTTATGTATTCATAAGATAGTTGTAAAGAGAATATGTTGGTGCTTCAGGATTTTTTTGGTTTGTTATTTCCTGTTATTGGAATAGAGAAATTAAGCCATAGCAAATGATGATATAAATCACTATATAATGCAGTGTTTCTCTACACTCCGAGCACTTGCATAAGCATATCTGTTACGATTACTGTAATATGCCATCTGCGTTCCCTGAACTTCATAACTATTTTAGCCCACCTATGGTTTGACATTTAATGATGATAAGAAGGAGGCATGTATAATGAGATGTGCAATGCACTGCACAAGCAAAAGAGGTTTTTAGCTATAGTTTTCAGCGTTGGCTCATGTAGTGCATTTACATAAAGATAAATGCAGATGTTGTGTTTTTTCGTTTTTGTTTTCTGTCAAGTTTAAGAGTTGATCTCTTGCCAAAATGGTTCCTGTTATGGGTCGAAAGGGACAGTTTTACCCAAAATGTCTATCCAAACTTGTTAACTGTATTTAAAACAGACAATGAAACTATCAATAAGAGAAATAAGTAAAAGTAAAGCAACCTATGCACCAGATCAGTTGTCAGAGACAGTCTAAGAGAATTTTTCTCTAGCTGGTTTAATCCATGTTAGGTTGTGTTTTCATATTTCACAATTTTGACGAGGCTATGTGTCCATAGCCATGGCACAGACCTATTTTGTACATATTTGGGCCACACTTTCAATATACTGAAAGTAAATGAGAACTCAAAATACATTTCAACGAATCATTAAAATTTCATAGAAATGACTTCAACTTAATGATCCGACTGCATTTATAGTTAACCGCCCACTCAAAAGGAAGGAATACTCAAAACCATCATGTTGAAATAATACACAAGGCCATTTTCTGATACTTGCGTATCGTTATTCACTAATTGCTTTGGCTTGGACCAACATTGATGTGAGCAAATTATGACAACATTTTCAGTTTTGGGTGTACTATCCCTTTCAAACATTACAGATTACAGGGAGTCTAAGACAAATCTGTCTTTGTTACTTTGGCGTTTTTCAGCTCATCAGTAACATAGCCTTCTAAATGCTTCCTACTCATGAATTTAAACGAGACGGCACATACGACTTTGTGAAGATTTCTAATTAGCCAAGCCGGTGTGTGGGTGTGGTTGAGTGTTTGTTCATGTGCTAGAAAATGAAAATGCTGTTCTGCCATAAAAAAAATTAATTACCTTATTAAATCATCCTCGTCTGCTATTACAACATGTCTACCGTGAATAGATCCTTGTTCTTCCAAATAAGGCAAAACACAAGCATCATGTGTTTCAGTGTGTATTACCACAGAGGGTACAGCTTGACAAAAGCTGATCCATAGCTGTGTTTGATTCCCTGAGAGGTAATATTGTCATTATATGTTTTCAGAAGCATGCTATGTGTGCAACTGCTTCTGATTGTTTAAAAAAGAAATGGCGGTAGAAAATGAGCCAAAGTTTTTTTTTTTTTAAGAGGTAGAATTAATTATTTTTAATGTGTGTACTTTAAGCATATTCTGACCATCAATTACCATCTTGGCTATAGGGGTTTGTGTTTGTCCTGACACTCTTGAGAATCATGAGATGTTTTATATAGCTACCCTCCTGATCAGTGACTGAGGAAAATCAATAAATACACAAAATCTAAATAAAAAATCGTAAGAAATATGAAACCAGTGTGTTACAGATTGCAAATTTAGCTGTCGTTATTTTAAGTTTTTCTTTTCTTTTGGTTCTCCCTGAAATGAGTCCTGTTTAGTTTAAATACGACTTTATGCTTTTATTCAGGTCATCTCGTTTATTTAAAGTATTCAAGTTTTACCTTGGGGGCATTTTAGCAGCTTAAAAACTATCCTTGCATGCCCGAGAAGAAAATGCAAATGTAACACCTCCATAGTAAAAAGTTGTACATGAAATGAATGCACAAACCATATGTTATATTTCAGTGCTCAAAAATTTGAATAGAGATTCCACAAGCATATGTGACCTTCCTCCACAAAGCTAGCCTTTAAGTATTGTTGACTTTTATTTTAAGACTTATTTTAATATGTAATATTTGTAAAGCATGTTTGCAAATAAATATTTTGTCATCCTGCTATGACGCGTTGTGTTTTTGGGTTACATTTTACATTTCACTGCAAAATTGTCACTGACATTACTACAAAAGTAATACTATTGAAACGGCAGAGGGTCTCTATACAGATATCTTGTTTAAGTAGGGCCATTGGGAGCAGGTTGTTATCAGTCACACATCGCTTTTTTGCGTATTTGGTTTCCATTATGATATTTTGATTTTCAGATAAAAAAATCGCGCGGATTTTCGTGATTGGCTGTTCGTGTGCGGCCGGCGCGCGCGTTCGTAAAGTAACGTCAATCGCGAACTTGGCGCCAGTTAGCAGTTAGCTCTTGAAGGCTTTCAATGTAAAATATGTCAACGAAACAACAACGTGACAAGAAAGTGAACTTTTGGAACAAGTCCATCGCTGGCAGAAACACACCATAACAAGTCCGGAGTTTATTCAAGTTTTTTTTCGGTTTGCCATCAACTGACTGACGGTTAACGTTAGCACACGAATAATAATTTCTAACAGGTAAAACCTACTTTTCACATAATGTGCTTCAATACAGAAATATAAGAAACCCTTTGAATGATGCTGTTATGTCAAATATTTAGAAAGATTAACACATAACGTCTATATATATATAAACCGCAATACAATGTTAGGTTCCGCTTCAGAGGAGGCAAGCTTTTAAGAAATGCATTAATGTTGAAATGTAACGTTATTGCTACCGTCGTCTATTATGCATGTACACTTTTTATTTATACTGAGGCAGAACTGAACTGTACAAATTTATATATGACTCATTCTTTTGCACTTTAACAAAGATGCTGCCTAATTATTAAAAACAACAACAAAACGTCCAGCGGGTTGGTGGTCAGTGAGCTTTCTCAAAATTTCGACTAATGGGCTTCAAAGGTCTTTGAAAGGTAGGCTAAACGTTAGTTCACCAAAAATAAAATATCTTTTATCTATATAACAGGTAACTAACGTTACTTTTGTTATACTTTTTTGTCGTTTTTGCACCTTAACACGCGGTTGTATCGAATGAGCAGCGTATAAATTATTTAAATATGTTGCAAACAAATACATTTCAAATACATAGTTTTCATTGAGAAAGGAAGATTTTTTTTGCGCAATATTTTCTACTCTAAAAAGCTCTCCATTAATACATCAGATGCATGAAATACCATGGTTAGCCACTAGATGGCTCCAGGTCGGAGCTGCCTTAAATGCAGCAGTCGGATGTTTTCTTCTGCAAGTAGTTTTTTTTGTTGTTGTCAAAATTGCACTCCATAACATTTTTTAAATATAATACATAAACAATTATGGAAATAAATAATTATGATTACAGTAAAATTATATTCATATACAAATCTCTTTTACTGTAGCTTTCAGGTGAAGTTTATTTGAAATAGCACCTTTTTAGGGCCTAATACACTTTTTAATTAATAAACATATAAAAAACGGAGTGGCAAAGATGGAAATTTAGCGCTGTGCCCCCCAGCTTAATTCTATAATTCCATGCATAGAGTCAAGCTCATTAAAACAAATCCATCTAAGATGATTGATAAAGCAAAAATTCAGTTGCTTATAAGCCATTCAATACAGAGACATATTGCTAAAGTTGATATTTAATAGAATTTGTTTTACTCAATCATCATGTGTATTTAAGATGTTCTGGACCATCTCATAGATTGCTTATGGTATATGCACTCATCAGGAAATGGTGTTCTGTAATACAGGTCAGCTATAGGACAAATGGACTTATGGTTAGCTTTATAAGACTGGGGGGTAGTGATGGGGTGGTAGTAGGCTGACGTACTTAATCTCTTCCTGTTAGGTACTTAACACAAATCACAACAATACAAGCGCATCAGGTAACACTGAGTGAATGACACAGTGGCAGTCGCCTGTGTTTATAGGTAGCTTAGCTAATCAAAGGTGAACTTCTCTCAATTGCTCAAGCGGCCCTGCTGCCTTGAGACATCTCAGGGTCAACATGCTTTACTGAGAGTGCTGTAGAGTACGCCTCCGTTCTCAGGATGTATAAATGTGTGTGGTAGTAATAATAAGACTGGAAGGAATATGCTTTGGCTGTGCATTTTATATTCTGGTCTTCTTCACTCAATACTGTATGTCTTGAGGTTTTCATGTTAACCACACCTACGCTGTCTGCTTTGTTCTGCTGCACACGGCTTCTACAAAATTTGATTTTAAATGTGGGTTTCCCATTATAGATATTATTAAATCTCATGAAAATGATTTAATTCTATTATGAATATGCATTTTTCTAGTTTTTATTTGCTGTAAATTATTGAATTGGCTAAACTTGCTTCTGTGCATAGTAACACATAAGGTGTGCATAGTAAAGCTGGTAACACATAAGGTTCCAATTGTTAAAATTAGCACTTAACTACATTAGTTAACATAAACTACATAAAAAAAGAAAAATGAGGATTAACTCATCTCTGTTTATATTAACTTCAAAATCTAATACAATATTAAAATCAAAATGTTTCTGATTTAATATTAATTAATAGACACGAGCTAACACGAACAATGAATAGCTGTACTTTTACTAACATTAACAAAGATCAATAAATACTGTAACAAATGTATTACTTATTGTTAGTTAAGAGTAGTTATTGTGAAGTGTTACTGTAAAGTTTGCTCGCAACTGTGATGTCTGCTTTGATCTTTTTAATCTTAGATTTAAATGATTCCTCCCCCCCCCACACACAAATAAGACTTTAATTTAATTTGAAAAATCATGTTGAACTGATTTACAGATGAGCTCGAATGATTAATTAGTAAACTGATTTGAATTTACAGGATTTAAAAATGATATATTATTAACTAATAATTAATTCAGTGGCACGAATAATAAAAAAAATAATAATTCAGATTTATTTAATAATTAAATGATTGGTCATAATCATAATCATAAATGCATGAAAGAATCTTGGAAATTTATGGGTAAAAAGGTAGTGTATGCATCCTGAAGTTTAATCAGTAATGAGCGATTTCTTGGACCATCTCTCTTCATATAGCGCAAGCACTTTTCCATCAGCCCCTTTTTAGGTTGGAAATGATTAAATGCTGATTTCTTTGTGGCTCATTGGCCTGAGGGAGGCAGGATAGAGTTACCTTCAGAAAATGGTTCCTTACCTTAGTCCTTCTTTTTTCATTAGTTCAGCTGTTTTTCTGAAGGGAACACGTCTAAGTCCGTGTCTCTGTGTACCACACACTCAGAGCACTCACTTCTCTCACACTGCGTACAACAGCTCTTTTGTTCTGTGTGTTTCTCATGACCCCTGACCTTAGGTATCAGTCGGGTGCCCATTGGGGTCTAAGAGGTGCTCCCTACTGTGCGTGTCTCTTATTCGCAAGCATAAACCCTGACAAAGAACTAGAGAAATTGCGGGAACAGATAGCGAACTCTCTGAAAGAATTATTGACACTAATCTCCTTTTTCCTGTGTTGTCTGAAAATGAAACATGATTCTGAACAATTCAGCAACTGAAGAAATGTTTTGTTGGGAAAGAAATGAAAGTATCTGCAATTTACATTAAAGTGACATTTTAGTGGGCTGGAACATTGTGCGTGGGCTGCGGTTTTCATTGCAGACAGACTATCCTCAAGTGAGGATCTTACTGACCTGGATCTATCCGACCTTGTCTGGCTGCAAACATCACCATGCAAGTGCTTTCCGGAGTGACAGGATTTCTTTTTCCTTCACTATATTTATATGAACCTCATATTCCCTTTTATGAGATTTATGAGAAATTGAAAAATGGGCATTGACAACATGGTGATACAATATTATATTTATGTTTGCATCAATTTAATATCGAAATTTAATACTGAATAGCAACTGTTTTTAACTTTACTGATATCATGATTTGTTACTTGAGCTCTGAATCTGCGTAATAGAATCATTTTTTTGAAGGATCACGTGACACTGAAGACAAGAGTAATGTAAATAAATATATTTCAATTGTAATAATCCAATATTACTGTTTTTACTGTATTTTTATCATGTAAATGCAGCCTTGCTGAACTTACTGACCCCAAACATGGACATATAAATACACAAACCCATATATCATCTATATATACCCAAATCATCACAATGGACTCTGGGGCTTGTCCGGCTGACTATTTTTTAGACCATATTTTAGCATTGCCCATAGAGTGTCATCCCAGCTGTCCTAAGCGTTCGGCTCATTGCTATGAATCAGCAAAGCCAGCAGAGCACAGTACAAAACACAGACAGAATGTTCTGTCTGCTCGCTGGATTACTGGAGCTATTTCCAGATAGCACTCTGTAGTTTTCTTTCTGCCACACATACACACATACAAGGTTTTTAAGGGCGGCCTGCCTCTGGGGACAGCTGTGCCTCTCTGAGTGTGGCTCACTGAGCCATGGCTCCTATACATTCATGTGCTAAAGCAATGATGGCTTCGTATATGCCTATAAATACAGAAATGCTGGCCAGCCTTTGGATGCATGAATTCTTAGATTCTAGATTGCTGTAAAATTTCTATTGTGCGCTGGATTCTGATGCTTTATGCACACAGCAAACATGACCCATTGGGCCCCGATGAAAGACCCTATCAGATCAAAAGAACTGTGAATGGCAGCACTGTGTTCAGAGATGGTCTGGGTGTGACCATGTTTGCTGTGTTTAACTGTGGGATATTATGCGCCTAATCTGCTTCATATAGTTAGCCTGTATGCTATATATGTGTATATATAGACTCGCACAGTATGTAAATGTGTAAATGTGGGTCAGGAAAAAAAGAGGAGATTATGTGCAGACAGATCCGCTCTTGGTGTCAGTGCTGCGGGATATATTAGATTGAGGAATTTCTAGGACAGACACCAGAGAACATTCAGATTGCCCTCAACCACACACACACAGTTCATGATGTCCTGATTCATTCTCTATATGCAACACACTTCCATTGCTATATGTGTAATAATGCTTAGTCCTGATAATAGTGCAGGTGCTGTTTAGTAATCTAGAGTATGAGTTAAAAAATTGGGGAAATTTGTTTCCACCCAAATAATTGAATTCAACTTATGAAAAACTGGAATATCGCATTATATGTTGAATAATGAATAAAGCACCATTTCCATCCAATGTGTCAAAGAGAACAAAATTGTCACTTCCTGATAAACTGAAAAATAAAAGAAGCCACTTAATTGAATTCATTTTCATGCATGTCGTGTGAAACAGTTGTACAGATATAGGCTACTTTGATGACAGACTTTGCTAAGGCATTTCAGAACAATTAAAACAACATTGCAGATGCTGTCTAACGAGATCGATCCACTAGATACCCTTCGTGCAAAGTCACATGACTTTTTAGATGCGCAAGGTGGAATTTATTCGGTAAATGTTTTTCATCATAGTTCATTCACATTTCTTCCTATAGGATAAAGAGTTTACCTTACTCAGTCGTTTATGTTTTTAATGCTCAAAGAAGAATGGGAATTATGTGACCAAAAAGGTTCAAAACAGATTTCATGATTTTGCTGCTTAAAGTAGCTACAATTTGCACAAATTAAAGTTCTGAGCAATCTGGACATTCATTCGCTTAACCAGTTTCACAAGGGACCTCCTGGGATGTTTTTTTCAATGCACAAGTTTCCATGTATTCTGGGAAGGGAGGGTCTCCGTTCCAACTTTAAAAAAGTTCTTAAACATTCAGTCATGTGCTGACATACAGTAGAACATATAACTGTATCTCACTAACAAAATGTGTAGCAACACAGACTTTTGACTATTTTTCTTGTTTAGGCATAACTGTTATAATTTGGATTAGAGAGGATGTGATGAGAAGATGATAATGCTATTTGAAGACAAAGGTGGACCTTGGTTTATTGGAGTGAGTATGAAACCTCTTACTCATATAAACTCATGCAGGTTCATGGGTTCTGTATAACTGTTGTTATCCATGTTGACAAAACATTTTAGAGTCTTGAAAAGGGAAATTCTTTGATAACACAGTGTAACACAGACCTTTGTGACCTGCCAGACCAAATGTTTTAAAATGTTTCAAAATTTTCAATTGGCAAGTTTTATTTATTGCCTCTGTGTTCCTTGGGAATATATATATATTTTTTTTACATTGTTTTGGAGTTTTACATAAAAGATTTATTTAAAATCACAATCGTGTCAGGCAGAGCATAATCAGAACATTAATATTTTCTATTAATTATAGTATTATTCTATTATAGTATATAATGTACTATATATGGTATACAGATGTATACTGTATATCTATTTTTGTGGAATAAGCTACTAAAACTGTCTGACTGGAATAAAGCTCAGATTTTCTTTTTTAGATCTTATGCTGTGCTTCAATGATAATTTCCATGCTGTTTTTATACTTTTTTTGTCTGTCAGGTGTGAAAAAGAAAGATTAACATGTAATATGTACGTGATGTAACATGTAAGAAGATTAATAAATAACTGCAGAAGTATCACGCTGTGCTGTACCTCTATACTAACTCATATACAGAACTACTAAGTTTTTAAAAAAAGTTCTGTTTCTTCTTCTTCTTCCCCAATGTCTTTTCTTGTCTGTGGCACCAAGTAAACCTGGACTGCCGGTTGTCCTTTCTCAGAAAAACAGACATATACTCGCATAACTCCACACACTGCGGGGATGCAAACTTAATCCAGTGGAAACAGTAACTTTTATTTCTTTCTCTGTTTCGCACACGCGCTGGAGTCGCAGTGGACTTTGAACTGTACCAGATGGCTTCTGCTCTGCTACAGGACTGATTCTCTGAGAGGGGAGGGCAGGAGAGCAGAGCGGAGCGGAGCAGAGGAGGGTGGGGGGTGGAAGAGTATGCAGAAAAGTGGCAGTGGTCTTTTCACTGAGCGTTCGCGTCTGGAGCGTTCACTAGCATTTACCACTCTCTCTCTCTCGCTCTCATTGTTGCTTGGGGTGGAAGTTGAAACTGGATTTAACTGACGCTTAAAGAAAGAAAGTAAATTAATATAGAATAGCATAGCAGAACATGTGTTTTATATGTTGTGTCTCTCCATGAATATAAAGAACGGTCACTGCATGGAACGCACAGATGAAGTTGTGGAGTTGTTGGTAAGTAGATTTCTGGAGTCTGGCCGTGTGTGTGAGAGTGTGTTTGTGAGGTTAAGTTTGGGTACCATAAGCATGTTCAGTTTTTCACTTCATGGGAGGGTCTAAAGTTAGCAGACAGGTTTTCGTCATCTAAATGCATGCAGATTTAAACATTTATCTTCCGTTTTGTGGGGCTTAGAATCTTTTTAGAAGACCATGTTTGTGCAGTTGTGTTTAAATTGCACATACATATTTGATCAAAGTATTGTTAACATGTCTGCTGCAATACTGTGTCCCATATACAGTGGTGTTACTATATACTTTGTGTGACTAGTATGAATATCTGCATGTATAATATTCTATATGCATGCACCCATGTGTGTGCGCGTGTGTCAGTATACTCATCTAGAGTGTTCCTATGTGTGTTAGTGGATTTGTATTAATCCTGACCGAGGGTCTGCTCACTGCAGTGTATGATGGACTCAGCTGCCGTCTTTCTCCCCTGTCTCGTCTGTGTCTCCTTTGTTCAGACATCCAGACATCTACTGCATCCAGAAATAGAGACTTTCTCTCTCTCTTTCTCTCCCTGGTGTTTTGAGGGGGCACACACACACAGAGACACAGTTTCAGACAGCATCAAAGCAGTTCCTCACAGCTGTCTGCATGTGCTGCCGTTTGATTGATAAGCCAAACGACGTAAGATTTGTTCTTCCAAACATTCGCTCATCAGTTACTTGCTATGAATTGTTTATGCTCATGCTGCATTAGCGTCATGTGTGCACGGTCTGCAAAAGTTGTTGGGTAACTTTCTGCACAAGCGTGTGCAGGTTTAGCAGTGGTTGGTTCGTAGTATGCATAAGAGTCTGAAAAAATACAGCATGTCCAAAAGGATATCCTGAGGGGAAACCACCTAAAATAGCAATACTTTATGAACCTGGTTTCAGTCTTTCATCACAAGTTTTGTGTTTATAGAGCGTGAAAGAATCCGTGGCAAGGAAACTGATAAACGAGTAAAAGAAAAGGGAGGTGGTGATATAGATTGAGAATGAGGGAGAGAAAAGGGCTTACTAGGAAAAGAGACTCATGCGGTCTTTGCATGCCGTGAATTCTTAGTGGCTGACCCCTATGGAAAATAACAACAGGCACATGTGAAGGTCATCCAGTCATCATCCTCCCCTCATGCTGACCGCTCACTCTCACACACACCACTGGGCATATAGTGGACTTTGTGTCACTTACAAACCTGTCTGTCAGCACTTGAAGAAACCACCAACTTAAAGAGTGCATAGCTTCATTCGGTTTCACAAAGACAAAGTGAGAAAAGTGGATCATGATGACTCCTATTGTGTGTGTCAAAGGAGACGATGAGGTCATGAGGGACTTTGGTCCTTTAGAGGTCAAAGTTCAGAATAGGGGCAGCCTGCTTTGTTGGTTGGTGAACTGAATTAGATGACAACTGGAGAACCCATCAGATTAGATTAGAATTACTGTGGGTATTTCTCACAATTTTTCTTTTTTGATGAAAGAGTTATTTGTGTGTGTTGTAAAAAGTGCACCTTATTCTTTGTTAGTGTCTGTGGGATTTTTGTAAGTGCTCTCCTCCCTTTTTTTACCTTTGCTCCACTTCTGTCTTCCTGCGCTGTTGTGCAATGTCTGAAGTTTTCACACTCTGCCTTGAAAAGAATAAATTATTTAGAGCACAGCTTTTGTGTATAATTAATGAGAAATCATCCGAGGTGCATATATGAACTGCTGCTATCTAAATAGCGACACATGAACATCTGCTGAGGTGTATCAACCCATTAATTTCCCAGGCCTAGCGTTCATTTAGTAAAGTTATTTAATTTACATCGCAGGCTCTGTGAGGTGAATTGGAAGCAATGCTGGGTTCACCACAAGATTTCAAAATCATTGTTGATAGAGTGTAACTTGACCTCGGCCAATGGCGTCGCTCAGAACTGCTATAATCCCTCCCACATGTAAACAATGGCATGTTGCCCAGAGCAACTGCCAAAACCGCCATGCCTCATATGAACTGACCGAAAGTGCCTTTTCCCACCTCCCTCTCTCAGTCTTACTCGTATTCTCTTACTCTTTGTCTGTTGTTGGTTCAAAGGAAGAGAAAGAAAAGAATTGCACCTGTGGACAAAGCTGTTTTGTGTTTGGGCACATGTATTCCCAGTTGGTTTTGCTTTAATTAAACAAGCAAAATACATATCATTTTTTTGTGTTATTGTCAGCTCCATTTAAGGTTGACATTCACTTTTATAATCCTTTGAGGATCTGTATTCTTAATTTGTTTAGTGGTACAATAGTAGAATTAGGCTATGCTATTTTTTGGATGAGACCAGTAATAAATGTTATAATTGCTTGTCATAATTGCTTTTGTCATATGTTAGTAATAGAATACAAAGCAGCGCTTCAACACTTGCCTTTATAAAGAAAAAAACAAGCATCAAGTTGCTTCGAGCCATAATTAGCAAGTGCTTTGCACTTTGCATGCTAAATTCAGAAGAGAAGAATGTGCTGACTGAAGCTCAGCTAGCCGCTTGTGTAAAGTTGACTGTCCTAAGCATTAAAATTCACTTCTCAGTTGATATATGCAAAGGAGCATATAAGATTGTTTGAGCTAGATGAAGTCTGACAGTCTGTATTTAAATATAGTGCTTGGTGGCTGGAACAGCAGCGATGCAGGAAGTATATTGAGGACTGTATCTGGTTTTGGATTTGCCAATATGAATGATCCCAGATGTGTTCAGCTTCTAAATGTTCATTTGAACGCTACCATACCAAAGGTGAGGGTGGATTAAAATGTTAAAAGTGTTAAATGTTTTTGAAATAAGACTTAACCTAGAAACCAAAAATCAAAACAGTAATATTGTGAAGTTGATATGGTTGCAGTTTATAATAACACGTCTTTTTAATATCTTTTCAAATGTAAGCTGATTTTTCAGAAGTCTTCTATGTTACATAATGTTACATAATCCTTTAGAAATCATTCTAATATTAACATCTTTTTTCTTGTTATGAGTGCAGAGTTCAAAACTGTTCAAAAGAACAGCATGAAATGGAAATTTTTTGAAGCATTATAAATGTCTTTACTGTCACTTCTAATCAATTTAATGCATTCTTGCTAAATAAAATATTCATTCCTCCATATAAAAAAAGCACGCAACTACAAAATTGCGCTGAATCTGAACTTTTGAACGGTAGTGTATCTTAAATTAGTGCTGGTAATCTAAAATAGTATTCTTACAACAAAAGCTAAGATGGCACAACATTTTAATTACCATTAAGACCATAATGTTACGTATACGCTGCACTAAACAGAAAGTAGACCTCATTATAATTGGCTAAACACTAATATTAATGATGCAAGTAGCTGACAGACATAAGAGCTGTAAGATCAGAGGGGAGTTCGGAAGAAAACAGGGCCAATAAACAGCAAGAAAGACTCTGAATTCGAATCTGACACAGTTAGCCGTGTGGTTGAAGAAGAAAGAGAGAGTGAGACAGAGATGCCTAGGGCTAAGTCTGACCCAGCTGTGTAAATATACCGTCTATTTCTTCATACTCTCACACACACACACACACACACACTCTTGTCAACTAAAGATACTGTTTATCTCCCTGTGCCTCCAACCAAAGCAGGGACACAATTCTCCATCCAGAAATAGATCAGAAGTAGTGTGCTGTGAATTACGCTATAGAGTCCTGACAGTGTTCTTATAGGTTTGGCTGGGGTTTTTATGAGAGTATACAAGTATTGAGAGGAGGGCTGCTAGCATGTCAAAAATATTTGCTCCTGCGACAATTATTTTAGTTTATGGTGGTAATGGGGCTACAGGGATTGGAGTAGTGAATCCACGTGCATCCCAGAATAGTCCAAAGAATGACAGGAAGTGGGTTTCCACGGTTGCAGAGGTCAGGCAGGGTCAACTGTATGTGTAAGTAGAGACTGGAGGAGAAGAATCTGCGCAGCTTGTACTGGTACACACAGATTCTTGAGGGACATTTAACAAATCGTGTGACAAGGATGCAAAATTCTCACACAACTCCTGTATGTTTATGGTTGTGCATTATAAGCGTTAGTGATGTAAATTCTTACATATGAAAATGCAGTCTGACAGTCACGCAAATTAGTATTTTGTATTGTAAAACGTTCCCCTTTATGTGTTGTTGTTTGTTTTTTCTTTCAGTATTCAATGACAGAACAACTGGTACTATATGTGCTATTGTAAATTATGAACATGTTTTACATTATTTTATCATACAGTATATGCTTTTATCATATTCTTTACATTAAGATTAGCTGCGCTGTCATAAAACACTCACTTAAAGTTGTCTTTAAGAATACAATTAAATATAAATCTTAAAATTAATATACATTTTTAGACCTTGCATTATAATGTTATGAAGTCTAAATGAACGTGCTGTGTAAAAAATATTGATTGTAGTTTTTTTAGTTTGTTTCTAATTTATTTACACACAAAAAAATTTTCCATAACGGGGATTATTATCATATTGGAGAAATTGGTAATATATTTGTTGTCTTATTAAAACTTCAGCTTTCACATTTAAGAAATAAACTGCATGTGTATATCTCAGGGAAAATAAGGAGAAAATAATTGATCATTTGATAATTATGCTTTATAAAATATCATGTGAATGACTCAAATGATTGACTCCTAATATTTTGACAAATCTCTGCAGTGTGTAACTATTTTCTGAAGCTTATGAGATTATCAGCTGATTTTCAAAGATTTTTAAACTTAATTTGATCTTATTTCTGTTTCATAAACACATCTTTATATTCTTATGCAATGCTGTTATACACACTGTTCGGTGTACGTATATAACAAAGAGAACTAATTTCTTTTTTCTTTCCTATGTGACAAAAACGCAAAAAGAGAGCAGCGAACCGAATTGTAAATAACACACCGTTCGTGCAGCTTTCTGCAGCACTGCTATAGGGAGGCGCCACAGAACACGTTCCAGGCGTTTTTCTGTGTAGTAAATCCAACCGCTGAGAGAAATCACATTACAGTGTTAATTCACCGATTCATTCCATGAAGTACATCTGTTTATAACATTCTTGTGTAAGTCTTTTGTGCTGCCTTTGTTATGCAGCTGACGGGACTTGTGCTGCAGATCTGAAACGGTCACCTTGTGTTTGTTCACTGTATCCAACAGAAATGTCTCCTAACACATCATTAGACTTCCAACATGTCTTAGGAAAACATGAGAGTGCCTCTCTGTGTACATTAGACATGACGGAATGGGACTGTGTGTATGAAAGCCAGCCAGGGCAGTTGAAGAAAGCTAAGTGACCAGTGTGTTTATTATACTTTCTTACGTAGAAGTCCAGAGATGTGTGTGGTAAATCATGGACCGGTGCTCACACAAAACACTCACTGTACTCAACAGTTAAAGTCAACATAAAGTGCTGTTCACAACATGTTACTTCTAAAATGTGAATCTCATTCTAGAAGTAACAAGAATTCAGGTTCATTTTAACAGACCAAAATTAAGTTTGCTAAAACAACGCCTAAGCTGACTTGCGTACGTTGTTTATTAACCCTTGACTGCGGAAAGGAAGTTGTGGAAGGTTGTTTTAAAAGAAAAGAAAGATATTTTGGTTAAATAATACAAAAACCTGTGCCGATCAATTTAAGTACAGGAGCATGCAATAAAACACTAAACAGACTTTAAATGCTATTCTGGTCAAATTTAGACCTTTAATGCATCTGGTTGAAGAGAAATCTTGGAATGGCTTGTGTCTTCGTCACAAAAGGAGACAAATGTGTGACTGGAAACCCAACTCCCCTTATGACATCCTTCTCAGTGGAAACTGAGAAGCCAGAATGCCAGTAACAATGAAAGAGCCATAAGTTCCCCTGAAAAGGTAAACGACTGAGGTGTCCGTTCTCAAGCCAGAAAGAGAAAGAACAGGTCTGGAATGTAGCTTGACAGGCAACATGTATGTTGATAGTGTCAGAACTTCTGGCCACAGTCCAACCTCAGAATCATTGAGCAACTGGTCAAGGGGTATTTTTCTTCATTCCGTTTTTTTTACGAGCACAATAATTAGCAGGGGGTCAGTATTTTCCCTGCATTTATCTGCCGCTAAAGAAAGGAAGGAGCCAAACGTGTGTGTGTGTGTGTGCTGGCGGTGTCAGATGGAGAAGGCATGTGTGTTTCCTCCCAAAGAGGCCTCTGCTGAGTGTATGTGTGTACGCATGTATATGAATGAACTTGTTGCACTGCTGTTTCCAGGGTCACAGGGTGCAGCACTGTATGTTTACAGTGCTCATGCACATACATTCAGAGAGACATACATTAACACACTCACCTACCCAGAGAGGCCTCTTAGGGTGGAAACCAACCCGCGGCTGTTTTGTGCGGTTTGTTTCCTTGTATGGCCAGTTAAAAGAACAGTCTGGATTCAATATGAGTTATTCTTAATCACGATGTTTAATAATGACTAATTGATTACCACATAACACTCCACTTTTACATTTCGAAACTTACAGTACAATAGAATAAATTGGGTGCGTTTTTGAGATTTTAAAAGCACAAATAGTTAGGCTTAATTTTGTAAAAGCAATCCTTAAGTTGACGTCTGAGTTTATTTAAGCTTTATTTTAATGATGTTAACGCCCATTGCTTACGTATTGCGGCTGTAACTACTGGTGTTTTTTGTGTGATAGTCAAGTCAACGATTATGTTATAATATCTTTTGATTGAGCTTAACTACCGAGCACAAAATATACCTCAAAACTCGCCTGTAGCAAACTTTCTAACCTGTAAGTCCAAAAATTTAAGGATTGAACAAATGGATTAATAAAATACTGTCTAGTACAGTATCTGTCCAATGATTTTGAACCTCTTTCTGAAATCGATCGAGTATAAAATAACGTTTATAAAAGATGATTCATTTAAAAGTTTGAGAGCAAATAAAAAAATAAAGGACAGCTAGGAATGCGTATTTTGACTGTAGTGACATACAGATAGAGTCAAACCTGTCTAAGGCTCTATTGTCTTTATTTTGCTCTGGGCTCAAGACATCCGCATAGCTGTACCTCTCGGTGGGGCCTTTGCACAGCTGTGCGTGTACATGCGCAGGCGTCCTCTTACGCAGTATAGGTTACAGTGTAACTTTGTCAGTGTTTTCTCTAGGAAGAGTGTTTGTCTTACAGGCTGCAGGAGAGGCCCTTTTGTTTAACTTAGAGAAGAGGATCATCCTCAAAGTGAAGGCCTTCAACAGTACAGTAGATTTACACTGTGGTGCAGTCAATGTATGTGCTTGTAAGAGACTGTGTGTGTTTGTGTGTGTGAAAGTTCCTCTGCGAGTTTGTTCGATGAGTACGATTCAAGGAAACAGCGAGCAATGAAGTGGCTCTGCTCAGTTATTACAGTTATTAGCTGTTTACACGGAAGTTGCGAAATTAATTTAGGCGGAAAAATGGAATGTGGCAAAAACATTTTGTGGGAATTCCATCCTGAAAAAAAAAAATCATCACTTCTGTGGAAATTGGCTGATTCCTTTTAGAACTGTTTGGCAATCGTTTTCTGACACCGCCATTGGCTCCAACATTTCAGAATGACCAGAGAAACGTCTTTTCGTTTTGTTCTCTGAACAAATTAGAGGCAAAGACATGTGACTTTCGTGATGCTTCTAGGGCTTGTTTTTAAATTTAAACTAAATTTAATGCATGTTAAAATGCAATTTTAGTAGACCTTTTTTTTCTTTTGGATCCCATGAAGGTTTTTTTCACCGTTTGTTGCTTCTTCCCAAAAGACCAAAAAACTTGTGTTTTCTTGCGAAGGACTTGAACACACATGTCAGTAACCCAACACCCTTTGCATTTCTCACTGTAATAATCACTCTCAGCTCACATTGACACAAACCACATGATCAATAACGCTGAACCTAAAGACCTCAGATCCATGGTCATAGTTTAGAATAAAATTCTGGGTGAGGGGAGTCTGCAAAACAATACTGCCCTCTTCTGGAAAGAGAGAGAAGAAGAAATAACCTATAGCTGCTCTAAGAGGAATAGAAAGCTTTGCAACAGATGTGCTCTTATAATAGCCTCTAATGGAAGTGAAACGAACCCAACCAAAATAGGGTTAATCCATCTTCTGGAAAGTAACTTGAAATTGAGATCAACCTCTTCTGCACACTTGCAAGGCACAGGCAACTTTTATTTGCCTCTTTGAATCTGAGGCTGAACTTTTGATTGTTTTAGGAAACAAAAAACTAAATGTAGCTCATTAGTTGGTGACAGTACAGCATAGTTGAATGACAGACTAAGACACAGACATTCACAATTTTGCACAGCGCCTCAGTCACAAACACACACACTTTACTCATGTGCATTGGTAGAAATGGAGCTGTCTGGTGCCATGGCAACCAATGCGGATATCCACCCCAATTCCCACCCCCTTCCTCATCAGATAGAGAGAGAGAGAGAGAGAGCAATAGAACGTTAATTAAAATGGAAGCAGGGAATAACCAGAGAGTAGGGGGGAGAAAGCATGGCTTCTACAAGATAAAAGGTTAGACTTTGCCTACAAAGCAAACAAAACGGAAATGAGACAAATCTGGATTTCTTTTCTGTTTGCGACAAGTTTAATGAAGTACGTGAGAAGAAGTCCAACATTATTAAACTAGAACTTGTTCCTTCATTTTACAAGCGAGGGAAAATATTACTTTCTTATTTCCTATCTTTTATGTTTTCTGAAGTAATAATGACTGCCTAACCCACTTTTTCTTTGTCTATAAAAATGTGTAAATATTTGTTATTCAATGAAGCTTAATGAAACCCTGAAATATTAAGAAGCACACGCACATAGACAGACAGACAGGAAAAGCTCCAGCAAGAGCTAAACAGGGCGCCAGGCCGGGGCATCTGAGGACAGCGTGGGAGGGAGAAAAGCAGGGGGAGGGACTAAGGTAGATTTAGAACAAGAGAAAAGAATAATTCCACAGTACACAGAGAAATAAATGAAGGGATAGAGATAGATTATTGTGGAGGAAGAGATTGGGGGAAGGGGTAGAGTAAAGATCATGACTCGCTTACAATTGAAGCAGGGCTTTTCTTTTACAATTCTTTTAGGGTTGGACTGTAGTATTAACTAAGGTATGTTTTTGTATTTTCCTTACAGATGAATCTGCAAGTCCGAAACTGAATTGAATGTTTTGCACATGGAGGTAAGAGTGATGTGATGTGATGTATCTATTGACTTGTATGGTTGCAGTACTGTAGTGAAGCTGCAGGTGGCAGACTGTCACACTACTGCAGCATCTCTTTGTAGATGTCTGTTCAACAGTCTTCAAAACATGACCCAGCAGAACAGTGTTATAAAAGGGAGTGGTTGGTGGCACCGCCCCTCTTTAGTCACAATCCATGAGTCAACCTGATATCATCATCATAATTCGAGTAGGAGAACAGCGGCTGAGTGTCCTGTGTGATTCTATAGTTTAAAAAGCCTTTCACATACTGCAGTCTCTCTTTTATATTTAACAATTTATAATATTACAATTGAGTCAATATGTGTCAAATGACATTTTATTGGAAGAATCACATTGCAATAAAGTTGTGTTACTGTGCCAAATTGCGAGGTATGGTCTCATTACAAAGTAACTTTACAAAATTATAATGTCGCAAATTCATGGAAAGTTGCAGTTGCAACTTTATGTGCTTTAACATCATAATTGGTAGAAACAAAGATATATTTTGAAATAAAGTTGCAATTATGGGAGGCCAAGTTGCAACTTGGTATATTTTGATATCAAGTTGCATTTTGGAAAATATAAAGTTGCAAAAAAATAAAGTTACAATTGTGAAATGTTGCAAAGTGAGTAAAAAGTTAATAGTACATTTTGCAGACACAATTTGAAATAAAAAGTTGCAGTTCTTTGAGGAAGGAACAGGCTTATATAAAATATTGAGAGTTTAATAAACCTGCCAAAGCATTTGCTTTCTGAAACAACAGTAATCGTGTTAGGATTGGGCACATCTGTGCATAAAGCGAGAGAAAGAAAACATGACTCAGCAGTCTCCTGGCAACCTCTTAGGGCCCATCTCTGTTGTGGGATAGCTGTCCATGGATGTGCCCGATCAAATAAACCTTAATCTCTAAAGGTCGCCAGTCTGCCTGGGCCTAGCTTGCGAAGTCATGCCCACTCCGCCCTCCCCGCAATGGGTATGGGACCAAGGGGAATGCCCCCTGCCCTCCCTTTTTCTCTCACCCAGGCCTGGTTGAGATAGCCAATGGTATAACCAACTTGGACAAAGTTAAAGTGGTTCGAGACAAGCTTTCATCCAATCAGAGCACACTGCAGTGGAGCAAGCAGGTGGGGGTGCAGAAGAGACAGACAAGGTAAAAGACAAAAGAAACGGAAGATGGAGGGATTGACTTGGCACAAGGGAGAAAAATTGAAATTGAGGTAGACAGGGGATAAAGGAACATGTAGTTTGTCTGACAGGAAGCAACGAGTATTGACTGTTGCTGCACTTATTGATCGTTCTCAAATGCTGTTTGTCTGGCACAATCACAGAGACGTTTATCTAATTCACTCAAACCTTGTACAGACATACATTTTTTGTAACAGTTGTAACTGTTCTTTGAATAGTAACACCCACATTATGATATCTGGACCTCAGGGCAGGAGACATACACTCAATGCATCTTCCTGCCAAGATTCACCAAGTTCACTCAGCAGTGAGAAATTGGTTAGTGTAGCAGACCGACTTCTCTTCATATCGCTCATCCTTTTCCAGCCATCAATAGATGGATGACCCAGGCAGAGCGGAGGGGACGGAGGAATGGACAGAGAGCTCCCACACACACTAAGAGTCTATCTATCCTTCTGTCTGTTTCGATAGAGGAAGCGAAGGGGTGATTGAATGAGTTCAGCTGCAATGCTTTGCATTCTGCTTCACGACCGCAGAATCCCTCTTTCTTCTGTCCCCCTTGCATTCTATAGCTACTACTTTATCTCCTCAAGGGTCCTCTCAGACACGACACAAACAGAACACATTTACAGACTTCAAATGCACAAACATCCATTGGTGCTACATTATAAAAAGCAGAAGGTCAAGTACACTAGTCTTTCACAGATTAAGAATTGCACCTTTACCATGTCACTGGAGCTGTACTCTCAAGTTTACACTTTTGTTTCTTATCTATACCTGGTGCATATTGGCACCTTAGTAATATGCAACATTTAAAAGTGGATAAAGAACCTTTGAGGTTATCATCCCATTGACAAGTTTGTAGTGTATGCCTTATATTTTTCTACCAAATTTTTTGTCCTTCTATTATATGCTTTGTGTATAGACATTTCTCATTGTGTTGCACTTTGCTGTCTCCATCTTGTCTATGTTAAAGAAGATCTCAAGATGGACATGCGATAAAACAAAACTAAAAATTTTTAATTTTCTTTAGTGACCATCGTCTTTGTGGAAAAGCCTTTTGTAGATCTATAGATTCTAGTTTGATTGACTCTTCTCATGCAATTACCATAATGATACACCAATTTGTTTATGCTCGCCAGGAAAAAAATCATGTTTACAAGTTACTGGGTTGTTATATTGAGAACTTTGGCAAATCCAGAAACTTCCAGTCAAAATGTATGAAGTTCATGGCATGTTGGATCTTTAGCAAAACCTATTTACGAAGTGAATACTAAAACATGTGTCTTTATGTAAATTCAGTAGTACTGTTTACATCATAGGATTAGCAGATTCTTTTGATTGAGTCGGTATAAAAGTACTTGGCAGTAAGCAATTATATACATTCCAGAAAAAGCAATGTTTTTTGGATAGTTCCTCTTTTGTTGCTTGTGATTTTTGTTTAATGCAACTCTCATTATATCACTGTTGGGATGCCACCTTGAAATGGTAGCTTGCAAAGCTATAACCTACTCATAGTTTATATTTATTTACAGCCTTAAGGTTACAAATAAGGCGTTGAATGTAAAGAAATGTTATATAATTCTACTGAAGTTTCTGTTAAAACAAGAGAATCTTATTTTGCATGTAACAATAGCATCCTAAACAGGCTGATGTCAATCTTCTTCTGCGGAGGCGTTCCTATCCACACTGTTAACTCATAGAGTAGAACATTAGAGTTGTTTTGGCAGACTGCCTTAAATATAAGCGGAATCTTCGTGAACCTTTAAAACCAAAATTGAACCGAAATCTGTATCCTGTCTCATGTAGCCGCTCAATCAATGTTTAAACCAAGCAAAGACGTCAGTATAACAGCTTGTAAAACTTTCTTAAAAAACAAGATGCTGTTTCTATTTATATCACAATGTTTGCAGTAGTATTTACATCTTTTTTTATAAATACTACAAAAAATGATGATGATATTGTGTGATATTTTTCATCTTTGCGCTTGTATGACTGTGCTGTCATGCTTCTTTATGCCAGGTGCTGTTTTACTGTTTTCATATTAGTAAAGCAGACAGTATTCACTGTTGGATTAGGGACATGTGTGTTTGTTTAGGTAGTTCTGAATGTTTATATACTTATATCTGTTTTTATCTGTATCAGCGTTTTTATTATTACTTTATGATTCTTTAAGGCAGCACTGGAATCCACTCGGGCAGATCGCCACATACTGCTCATACCAACACATTATCCCACTGAAGAATGCCTGCAGAAGAATGCAGCACATCCCTCACCCTCCACCCTGCTATATCCCTCTGACTGACTTTCTGCCATCTCTTTTTCACCGAAGGAAAAGTGGTGATAGAAATTGAGAGAAAGAGACAGTACTGGAAATCCAAGCATGTGTGAGTGGGGAAAATAGGAGATTTAAGTGATAAACGACAGGTGTGTGCTGATTTGATCCATCGGTATGATATTGCACAAGTATGTGAGTGAGTAGCGCATTACTCTCTAACTGATGTGTGTGTGTGTGTGTGGTTTAGATTTTATGGGTGTGTTCTTGTCAAAATGTGTGCTTGTTCAGGTATGACTCAGAGTCAGATATGAGCAGGCATGAGGTATGTGTGCCGGTACGAATAGAGGATGTGACTCAGGAGACATGCATTGGGCGTTCAGCATTAATCGCTCGATCTAATGACAACTGGAGTAATCGCATTGTTTAGTAGTCTGAGCCAGCAGTGAAAGTGCTCTGTGACTCATACAGAAAGGCAGGATAAAGCCACACACACACACACGCGCGCGCAAACAATATAACCCCAAGGGCCTTCATTCACTGAACGCAAGATAATTTGCTGTAAACATGAGATAATTCAGAGGGAAAAAGCCTAATGTGATTGTTTGTTTTTGTAAATAGTTTCTTTCATCTGTGAAATGGGTTAGTTGAAGTTAAGGTCCACTCATTCCCAAAAGATGCTAACATAAACCTATTCATATCTAATGTACGCAAAGTGTTGTAACAAACTAATAAAAACATTTGGGCTGTGTATATACATTTATAGTGTCTTGGTCAGTACTGAAGTATTTCATATAATTATTTCAGTAAACTCTGAGACCTCACCCAAATCTCATATTAGCAATTAATAAAATATTACTATGATTTAAAACCCCTTTATTCCATCAGTATTAGTTGGTAATATATTCATAACATTATTGTATGAAATGTTATTTGCATTAAAGTAAGCTTAAGTTAAAGGTAGTTGAATGAACCTAAGGTGTGTAAGCAGTCTTTTTGGTTACAATTTATTTCAATAGTCTATTTAGACATTCTACTAACTATAAGTAACTGTGTAACTATATGTCAACTACATGTCAACTTATTCTCATTAATTCTCAACTACATGTCTACTAACTCTCAGATTAGACTGTTAGGGGGAGGTTTAGGGTTAATAAAATAATAAAATGACATACTTGCAAAGTTTCTGATGTTCAGTATGTAGTGTGTTGTGGATCCACCAAAATACAGTGCTAGGAGATATTAAGCAGACAGTCTACTAATACTCTATTGACTGCTAGTTGACATGGAGTTGCAAAGTTACTAACTGTTAATAGGTTGTCTAAAGTGGACCATCAGAATAAAGTATTTTTAATCAATTTTTGATTGCTTCTCATTTTTCTGAAACAGTATTGATCTGTAAAAGCAAAGAATCAGAACATTGTAGCGTGCCTTCCTTTCAATAAATTGCAATAAGCTTTGTTTTTTTTTTTCTTTATATGAAACAGTCTCAGATTTCAAGTTATGTCCATTTTATTACAGTATTCAAACAATAAATGCTGTTTTGGCACTGTTTAATGAGCATGATTGTAAAAAAAAAAAGGGTCATGAACCATGTTCATTTTGTTCTCTTAGATCCACTACTAATGTTATCAAGGGTTTTCCAAAAATTACCATCATAATTTAGAAGTATTAAGCTATTTAATGTCCCTCATCAGTACTCTGGCGCATAAATATGCATAAAACCCACAAATAATATATGAAAAATATATAAGTTATAAAAAAAAATAGTTAATCCAGTCAAGTTCATCCAATATTTTCTACTGTTGGGATCAGAAGGAATGCAATGCACAGCATCTTGTTGTCTTCAGAGCCATCTTTATCATTTGGCTTCTGCGTAGACCTGTGCGTTTGTCTATGATTGCAAATTGATTGTGGGCGGGGCTAAACAGGCTGATGTCAATCTTCTTCTGCGGAGACGGTGCTAATCCGCACTGTTAAGTCATAGAGTAGAACATTAGAGTTGTGGAGTCATTTTGGCAGACTGCCTTAAAGATTAGGTGTTTTTCGACTAACTACAAAGTTTTGAGCTCTGAAACTTACAGAATGTTTTTATTAGTACAATGATCACTTCTCAGTTCATGAACCTTTAAAACCAAAATTGAACTGAAATCCTGTCTCAATATATGCACTATATCACACATTTATTTTCATTTTTACTGTTCAGGAGTGTTTAATTTATGTTTGAAAATATCTGTTAAGTGTTTATGACAGCCAGCATTTAAATGATTATATTAAAAAAAAATAATTAGAGTATAAAAATAATTATGTAATTGTTACTTTTTTTATTAAAGAAACTTAATTGAGTGTAATTTAAGCGTTTGTATACAAAAAATACAATTTTAACCTTCAATACTATAGTAATAAAATACCAACTGCATTAGTTGAAAGTAGGGATGCAATGGTTTTCGGTTCTTTATCGAACCGTTCAGTTCGCCCTGTTCGGTTCGGTACACCCACGTGAACCGCGATATTTCAGTACTTTGACTACTTTAGGCATGAAACTTACCTTTTAATTAAAATTGCCATTTTCTGTGTATTAAGCACATAGACAATCAGGCGATGGTCAGAAATCCTC
>JAUCMU010000097.1:7105977-7119977 GCA_032275025.1 Enteromius treurensis | reverse complement strand
CAGATTTCAGCATTATTAGTAATCTGTGTGTGCATTTTCCTTGATAACAAGCAAGTTGTGTCAAACCACTTATATATCGTATCGCAATCGCAAATCGCAATTTTGACCTTAATAATCGCAATGTGACATTTTTTCCCTAATCGTGCAGCCCTACTATAAACTGAAATTTGCCTAAATTTGTTGTTAACTAAATGCTGAATTGCCCATTGCTGATGCAGTACATCACTTTTGGCCTTCCATTTGAAACATAATTGCTGGAATGTCTTGCAGAAGCAAAGATCTGACATTTAGACAGATGTGTAGGAAACTTTAGGTAAAGATCTTTTTTATACTCAACTAGTTTCCTACTTTGGCTCAGTAATTCTTCTTCCCTCTTAATGAACATCTGTTTTTTGGTAATTAAAACAGGAACAGTTGTTTTTTTTGAATGCATAATTAAAATGTAATCTTACGCATTTAGTTATTTCCTGTTTAATTGTTGTGGGTTTCTGTACTTAAATAGTGAGCACCTTGAGTTTAATGGCTTTGAAATATACATAATTAGCTTTTTTGAATTACAAAATAATTCTACCTCTTCAAACTAATTTCTGTGACTGAGAGGGAAAGAAAAACTGCAAAAACAAGTGTTTACCGGTTCAAAAATACACACTCGTTTGCTTGCTGACTAGGCAGCTGTTTAAGAAAGTTTTAATGACTCAAGTGGTCACCCAAGTCATTGCTTATTCTTCTCATGGGCAGATTCATAATTTTTGTTCTTTATCACTTAATCTGTGCCTCTCTTCCTTACTGTGTTTGTGCTGTGTGGGTGTTCTCTCTTATATTGCTCTCTTCTGGCTTCAGAGGATTTGACTGCTCAGAACCACTGCCAAGGGTCTTTCTTTGAAAACCAATAAGACCTCACCGGTATGTCACCATAAACAGACTCGGAGCAAGTGAGCACAAGACGACATTGTTCTTCCTGTTGAGGTCGATGGTGCCCTATGGAGTCATTTTAGGCAGTTGTGCTTTTGAGTGCTGCTTAGTACATCTCACACCTGCCCTCTTGTTGGGAATATATACCGTCTGAAAGCTTTTTATCAAAATGTATTCATAATGCCCCAAAGCGTTTGCCACTGGTGAACTCGCATACGTCAGGGTGCACCTCATAACACTTTTCTCTAAACCTGTCTATGTCTATGTCTTTTCACTGGTGATTTGTTTTTGGGAGCAATTAGTTTCATTGCGTTCTGTCTTGACATTTTCATGGCCCACGAGTGCAATTTTTTTTCTACATTTTTAAAAATAAACGTTCTTGAGTGGCATCTATGGTTCCACAAAGAAACTTTAACATCCGTGAAACCTTTTAGTTCTAAAAAAGGTTCTTTTAAGAGTATACAAGGTTTGTAACCCTTTTTGTATTTAGCGTTGTAAAGAAAAATAAGATAAAAGAGGGGGCAAAAAAATGCAAATTAAAAAATCTTTCAGTTGCTGACCCAACTTGGAAAATGTCACGCACATAAGCATAACAGTTTAAATATAGCAGACTAAATAAAAATGTTAGCCTTCACAAAGGGATGATAGAACTAAGGCATCTTGCATGCCCCTGTCATAAGATCTTGTTGCACTTCTGTCTCGCACTACAAGAAACATAAAACAACCATAGTGGCACTTAACATGCACAGTGAAAAATGATATGGCAAGTACTGTGAATGTGTTTTATCTGTAGCTATATATATATATAAACTATACCTATCTCTCTGTCAAACCTTGTGTGTTTCCAGGCTGGTTGTATCACCTGCCACTCTGCAAATGCTTCTGAAGAATCCCAGTGTTAGAAACGAGCCGCTGAAGTTTATTTTTAAGAAGGTCCATTCCAGACTGATCTTTTTTTAGCAGATTGTGCAGGACATTTAAACACAAATTGCTGAAAATGCCCATAAATCTACATTATGACAATTTTTGAGGGGGGGGGGGGACTTTTTTAAAAATAAATAAATTAATATTTTATGTACACTTAATGTGTACATAAAGTGTACATTCGTAGCCGTCTCATCTCCCTCTTTGTTCCCCTATGTTGGAACCAGCAGCGATGGACACTACCCCCTATCCTAATGCCCTCTTTGTTCACCCTTATGTTGGAGGCCCACTCTTAAAGCTTGGCATGGGCTAAGGCAGGCGAGAGGTTTGAGGGGGGAGAGAAGAAGAGTGGGCACAGGGCAAACAAGGGGCAGACAAGGGGGCTTGGCAGACACCTGAAAGTCAAATCTGCTCATTTAGATTCAAGAGGAGCAGGATGTGGAAGAGACTTAAAAAGCCTCTTTGTACCCCCCTCGTCCCCCTTATAAGCTCCTACAGACAATTTAATTATGTTGCAGTTGTTTGTGAGAGGATGTTAACCCAATGTATTGGCATTTAACCCAGAACAATTCAAATATTTATTAGCATTAGATAATTAAAAAAGAAGCCTCACCCAGACGACATTTATTTGATCAGAAATATAGGAAAATATAGATTTTTTATGTTTTATATATAGATTTTTTATTTATTTATTTTTTCAAATGTAATTTATTTCTGTGATGGTGAAGCAGAATTGGTTTATGCTGAATTGCTATGATATTTGAATAGAAAGTTCAAAACAACAGTATTTATTTGAAATAAAAATCTTTTGTCTTTTCATCTTTATTTATCTGATGTAAATTCACATTTATTCATTTGTTGTTGCAAATGATACTATATATTTTCTATGTATCGTGATGAGAACACTTTGGCACCTTTGGAAAGTAAAAATGTGGGGAACGAATATAACGTTGCACCACATGCTGGCTGCAGAATGTGCACCCCTGAAATTATTCCCCTCCTGCCATGTTGCACGCCATAGATGAGTTGGGCTGCATTGCAGAATAAAAGGGAAGCCATATTGAGCTCTCATGAACCATTTCATGAGCACTTCTCATGTGATTCTGCAACTTCAGAAGGCGGATACACTCTTTTTCATGTAGAAAAGCACTCAGTTATGAAAATATTTTCGACAGGTTGCAAAATACCAAAATCTAAAGTGTTTTATTTATAAAGAGAAGGACAAAAATACACTTTTTTAGGTGGATGATGAATAATGTAGGTAAAAGGGTCTCTGTGACAGTGAGGTAATAGCACTCAAATATCTTTGACTGTCTGGGGAGCGGCGGACCGCCAGCCAGACTGTGACCAACTGACACACTGACTCACACACACACACACACACACACACAGGGAGCATTGAAGAGACTGTGCCAATGCCTGGATTAGGCAGCCATGTAAACAAGCAAATAGACATGGAGACAAGCAGACAGAAAGACAGACCCAGGCAGAGAGACAGATGGATGGACAGACATAGGTACAAAATGCTATTAATTGCATCCGTTGAACATGGTATGCACAGCTCCCAGTCTGCTGCGGGCATTATATTTGTCGGGCATAAAAAAAATATTTTTCGCAGTCGTTTCGTTAATCCGAGTGAGTTTGCGCCTTAAAAAAGAAAGAACCGTGGCTTGCCGTGGCTTTTTCCAGAAGAGGACAGTGAGCCGTGCTGTCTCTCGCTCGCTCTTTCTCTCTCTTGCTTGTAACTTTCTGTCTCTGCCATTTTGATGAGGTTGAAAAAAAGTGTATCTCTTTTTCTCTCTCACTACGTGGCGTGGATTGGACACCGACTGGAAGGAAGGAGGGAGGAGTGGGAGCGAGAGAGAGTGTGCTGCTCGCATAGACGGAGAGATGGCATATTTGCAGAAAGAGAAATGTGGTGTGAAAGCAGTCCTTTTCAGTCTTCACTCTTTAGACTGTTCTGTCGTCCGTAAAGCTGCTTTTTCTATTCTGCACTACGCTCTACTTCTCTTTCAGTGTCTGCTTGTCTTCGTTATAAACTTTTTTCTGACCGTTTTTATAGCTTTATTTCATTGCTCTATCAGTTTGTTTCTGTTTCAATCCGCTCCTTGCTTGTTTTTAATCGCCCCTCAGTTAGTTTTATTCATGGGAGTTAAAGACAAAGGGAAACGTCCACATTTTGGCACCACTAAGGGGAGTCAGAACTGCAGCCAAGGACCCTGCTGAGATCCAAAAAACCCCAGCACAGCGAAGCGCCAAAAAAAAAAAAAGAAAAAAAAAGAAAACACCACCCTTTCCTTTGCATGGTCACAAATTCCACTCTCCCTGTAGCCAGGGCAGTGCCGCAGCTCCTCCTCGACCACATCTCACCGCATTCGACCTTTCCGCCTTCTCTTCTCAGTCTTCCACGGAACCTTTTCTGACCCAATTTTTGAGGGTTTTCGGGTTTTTTTTCCTCCGCGGTAAATACGGATAGGACCGGCCACACAGGAGGGCGAAAGAGGGGACAGGGGCTGTTTCAATGTTGTCTGCCGATGACTTGGCGATTTGCTCTGGTTGAACCAGGGATGCCGTTTTGGCTTCTTTTTCGAGTTTTTAGGTGCTGTATGTGTTCTTCCTTCATGTCAGGACGTGTTTGTGTATTAATGGTTCAATCGTGTGAATGAGCACTTTTGTACTTACTTCTAACGTGCTGTCTTTTCTGCTTCAGATTTTTTTGCGGGCAACGGAATTGGCCTAGTCTGCACCCTAAGCCTGACTCCATATTGCCGCCAGGTGTAGGCTGACTCCGGTATGGACATCGAACTGGTCAGCACCATAGACAGACGTCCTCCTCCGGTACGCTGCTTTCCTATGCCCTTTTTCCTTCTGTCCGCTCTTTTAGTTCCTTTTTTCAGTCACAACCTTTTCTGAACGTGCTTTTAAACTGCATTTTATTTGCGAACGGGTCGTGTCATTTCTTCTCAGTTTAAAAGTCGCAATGTTGCTGTAAAAAATAAGCTCCCAAATCACAAATGTCCACATTCCATTTCGCTTCTTGTGCAAACATTATTGTAATGTTTTACTTTTGGATTTTAAGTAAGAAAACTTTAAGGTCATTTCCGAAATAGATATAGGTCAACTGCGGTCAAACATTTAGTGCAGTTTAAAAAAAAAAAAAGTTATTTTGCTGGTTCGGTTGTTGTCAGATATTTTTGTCCACGTACTGTTTGACGAGTCACAGTTTCATTCGTTTCCAGTGGCAAAAAAAAAATCAGCAAGCAAATAACAGCAATGGTTTCTGAGTGGTCGTACGATGCCATGGAAACACATTAGAAATGTGAGACTGTGCACTGTATGCATGTTCAAGATTTGTTTCACCAAAAACTTATTTTCTTTCTATCTGCCAGGTTTCATTATATAATACACAATAGGTCAAATTATAATGTAAATATCTTTAACATTTTCTCTATTGTTCTGGAATAACCTTTGATTTCCCTTAGGGAGTGGCACTGTACCATGAATCATGGCATTTCTAATTGCAGCTTGTTGCACCTACAACTTGTTGTGCAGACTGGGAAAGCCCTTTATGCACAGTTTGTGATTTCTTATTTCTGTGTATTAAATGGCTGTACTGGGTAAACCAAAATATATTAGATGCACAGACAATATATATTAAACTAAAGCTCACTAAATCGATTTTATTGTTAATATTTGATATTTCTATACTCCGCTCAAGTTGCATATACTGTACACTTTAAGTTTGGATATTAAAAAAATGAATAAATAAAAACGTGTTTCTGCTGTTGCTGCATTCTCAAATGCCAGTCACTGCAGTGTATTTGATCCAACAGTAGCGGTGTTGTGTGATCCGGGCACAGCAAACACCACCTGTGTCTTTCAAACTGACCTTCACTTTGAAGGATGTGTCTTAAACAAGTAGTGATTCGAAATATAAGGAATTTATGAAAAATTCTAGTAGGAGCTTAACCTTAATCGTTTATCTTGTTAGTTATTAAGCGATAAACTTTAAAGTAATTTTTCGTTGAACCACACCCAGTAATTCTGCATCAAATTATTTGATCAGTTACTGATCAAGTTGCAGTGATATTTAGGATTAGTCGAATCACTACGACTTATTCTGTATGTTAGCAATATTCTTGGAGTAAATTTGTTATTTTTTTTATTTTTTTTCGATACGTAACTGACCCCATTCATTAATTTCACAACATTAGTACCTTGCTCTGTTTTTGCATTTCTAATCTTATCTTTTATCTATCCTTTTCATGAATTTCAGGTGACGCACTTAATGGTCTTCTTCCTCTGAATTACCTGGCAAGACCATTATATCTTTCCAAAAAGTACTTAACTTCCAAACGTGTGTCTGTATCTGTCTTT
This sequence comes from Enteromius treurensis, assembly GCA_032275025.1. NCBI lineage: Eukaryota > Metazoa > Chordata > Actinopteri > Cypriniformes > Cyprinidae > Enteromius > Enteromius treurensis. Next base: position 7,113,764 of record JAUCMU010000097.1, on the reverse strand, counting down.
AACCACTTTGCTAAATTTATAACTGGTGCATGAGGAAAAAGATTCAGTACTCATAAGAATAAGCATTTCGGAATACAGTGAATATTATTTTCGGGTGTCCAGTGAAAGGTGGAGTTGGTGTAGCTGTGACGCAGTGCAGTGATGCCAGCTGCCACAAACCCGTAGATCCGAACTTGTGGTGACTCTGTGCACAAGCTCGTGTCTATAGGTATGTGTCTGCGAGGTGAACGCAACAATCTTCGTCCAACGCTGACTAAAAACTTCTGTTTAGTGTTGACACTGTAAAACGTTAAATCATAACCTATTTATGAGCATACATTTTTTTGGGAGTTTTGTATACGTGCATATGCGCAGACTTAATTCTGATTTCCTCCCTGTCAACTTTCAAAGCGATGTCTCGGGATGAGGTAGTAGGTTGTATAGTTTAGAGTTACAACATGGGAGATAACTGTACAGCCTCCTAGCTTTCCTCGAGCAGACGCCCTTCTCTCTACAACACGCATTGCTAATGCTAATAAACTAGCATTGCAACTAACATGTGCTAAGGCCAGTGACTATCAGCATTGTATGTGTGACAGAATTTAGAGGTAGCATTTTGTTTTGGATTGATTTGGCCAGTGCATACAACAATTAAGGCCTGTTCAAACAGAGAGGAGAATAACTATGACTGTAAAGTTTGAATAATTATTCGAATTCTGTGTGAATGGGGAAATTCACAATACAGCTATAACAATAACGACACAGGGGAATAATAGAATTGAAGTCACTTTCAGAGCCGTTTGATGAAAAATAAAAACATTGGCAACCAGTTAAGAGCATTTAAAGTATGCTTTAAATAATAAGCACAGTGTTATCATCCGTTGGTGTGGACAAATTGTTTTATGTATCACAGTCTGGTGTGAACAGGCCTGAATTACCGTGTTTGCTATACATCCGTATTTCTTGGTTTCAATATAACCTGTACTTAGTTTAACATTCAGATTGATCCTTGTGTGGTTAATTCTCACTGTTTAATTTAAAGCTTCATCCCATAGCCGTGATTATGTTTATTTGGTAAATCTGCTGATAACCTGCTTGTAGCCTAGCATCGAAATATTTGCCCAACCCTACAAGCATATAGCGTTTAATGAAAAACAGCATTGTATCCCCACTGAGACTACAAATGTTAAATTTCTATCATAAAAACCACAAAGTTATTGCAACAATATGTTTTAACATGGTATCCTACAGTGTTCTGCTCCGCAGACACCATGTCTTAAAATACACATGGAAACTGTGAAAGCCTTATGTGCGCTGATATTTTCTTCTGGATTTTATTTGACCGGTGAATGTACTGCGTTTCTCTCCTTCTTTGAAAATACATTTAAAGCAGACAAACCATTTAATTTATTTATTTACATATATTTTTTGCTTTAGCGCTAACTAAAGTGGTATCAACGATTGTAGTAAGTGGTAACAAAAATTTGATCTTACAGGTGCTAGTACTTAAAGATTACTTAGCAAACATGTTTAACATTCTACATGTTTGTATATGTACATGTCTTCCTAATTTTATAATTTAATTTTATACTCGGATCTAAACATGGAAGTTATAAAGTGAGGACCAGAAAAAGAAAGTAGAAAAAAAAAAGTGGCTGGTGCAACACTGAATTTGTAAGAAGCAGCATCTGCAGTGTGCCACAGGTTCATCTGCAGTCACTGCGTCAGACAAAATATCTGAGCGCATGGAAGCCTGTATGCAGATAGTTGTGAATGACACTCCTACCGTGAAAATGCGGTGTTGTGCCCGTCATTGTCTTTGTATTGTGTGTGAGTTTTGGTAAAAGTGTTTGTGCTTGCCACAAATGTGGTTGTGTTTTTTTATGGTGTAAATGTCTGCTTGATTCAGTAGAACACATGCAAGCATGCCTGTGTGCATAGAAATTGTCTATATTTATCAAAGCAGTCTGCCGAAGGCTTTACTTGTGAATATTTACACCACCTTTAAAAATATGGGGCTGGTATGAGTACAGAAATTAGATTTGTAACCCTGGACCACAAAACCAGACATGGGGGTCATTTGATTAAATGCTGAATAAATACGCTTTCCACTGATGTATGGTTTGTTAGGATAGGACGATATTTGACTGAGATACAACTATTTGAAAATCAAGAAATTGAGAGTGCAAAAAGAAAATACCTAGGACACTTTAAGCCTTTAAAGTTATCCAAATGAAGTCTGTAGCAATGCATATTACTAATCAAAAATTCTGTTTTGACATATTTATGGTAGGAACATGATCATATGCTAATTATTTTTTATACAGTATAATAATTACTTGTTTTGTGGTCCAAGGTCACATTTATAATGTTACTGTAAATGTTGTTGTTTCTGAGCTTTCCATTCATAAAACAATCCTGGTTTCAACAAAAATATTAAACAGCACTACTGTTTTTTTTAAACATTGAATAGTAATAAGAAATGTTTCTCAAGCACCAGATCAGAATATAAAAATGATTTCTAGAGGATCATGTGAAGTCTGAAGATTTAGCTTTGTCATTACAGAAATGAATTAAAATATATTAAAATTTATGTTTGTGTAGTTTCTAATACTTCACAATATTTCTTTTGTATTTCTTCTTTTTTTCTTTTTTACTGTAATTCGTTATTTTCTGTAATAAAAGTAAAACTTTTGCATAACAATTTTCTGTTTTGATAAATAGTTTGAAAATTGATTCAGAGGTCAGGTCTGCATTTGCCAATATCCAAAGTGAGATTTAAATAGAAGAATTAAGAAATATTATCTGATGATCATTTAGGCCACAATTTTCAACACGGCACAATGAGTTGCAATTTTCAGCATATAAATAAATTAGCAGTGAGCAAGTGATTTTGAGGAAGCAATTATTCTTGCTTACCAATTCAAGCGCTCAAATGAACTTATTTAATTTGACAGTTTAATTTCGACACTGGTTGATCCTGGGATTTTGTAGGTCAGTGGATAAATGAATGGATCAGCATGTGAAAACGAAGAAAAACTTTTCGGTTCTAGCAGTAACGTTTTAAGTATGAAGGCGTCTCAACTGTCCTCATATGACTTTACCCAATAAACCAAAATTACAGCTTACAGACAATGTATGTGAGGAGTGAGCTTTGTTGCTAGCATTTAATCGTTGTTGCTATTGCACTAGAGTTGGGTCGTAAACGAGTGATTGATTGGATTGCGCGTCTGAAAGCAATGTGCTGAACAGAAAATTACAGCTATACTTTCCTCTACTGATGACAACCGCATTTTTTACTGCATTGGATTGCCACTAATTAGATATTTAATAGGCGACTTGTGTTATCTAATGTATGCTAATATTTGTTATGAAAAAATATATGCCTCTATATTTTGTGTATTATGTGATTTCCTGCTGCTGTTTACTTAATTATATGGTGAAGACAAAATTGTCAATGGCAAAAAATGGTGTCCCCAGACTTGCCGCCATAAACTACGTCTGGACTTTGCTGCCTGCTCAGACATTGCATATGGTTTAGTGCCTAGCCTTAATAAACGTTTGAAGTCAGTTTATTATACATAATATGCCGTTTCCTGCCTTGCTGACAAACGTGAGTCAGCAAACTTCTAATGCAGCTTAAGAAACACACAGTGGATAAATAATGTTATGAGCTCTCTGCCCCCTAGTATGCCTCAGGGAGAGAAAACGGTGCACCAAAGCCAAATGTGGGCAGAGTTCAGCCTCGTTTCACCAAAAAAACAGTGCCATCAATGTGGAAAAACCAGCTCCAGAAATGCAGCTAAAAAAGACTGAAAGAACCAAACCTCAAGCCACATTTAAACTAGCACAGTTTAGGACACTTCAGAGTAACGGATCTGGATTTGGATAGATTTTTGTGTTGGATCTGGACCATTTTTTCACCACTGAAAAGTCCATATTTGTGAACGAGTTCTCTAGGTCAAACCCTGGTGAAATATTAGCAGCTTAAGAGATTTTTGAAGAAAACCGCTTTCTGCTTTTCTAGATTCTAGAACTGCCAAAATATTACGACTTTTGAGCACTGTAATCAACATTCATACGCTTTCTTTCTCTCTTGATATCTGTGTCATTCATGTCCTTAATGCTGCTTATACTCTTGGCGAACAATAGTGCTTTTGTGTTAGAGGAGATGGGACCCAAAAAACGAGTTTTGCGGATGACATCACTCTCTAAGCTAAAAAAAAAAAGGGTTAATTCTATCTGATCAGAAAGATACCAAACAGTGCAATGGTTTACATTTGTTTGCATTGGTGGTTAAAGTTATTAAAATGAAGAGCATTGGTATTGGTCGAAAGTTTAGGTTCGGTCTTTAAATTACGCTTACCAAGGCTGTATTTATTATATAAAAGAAACAGTAATATTGTGAAATATGTTTGCAAATCAAAATACACTTTCGTTTTCAACATATTTAAAATTTTCATTTTGCTAAACTGAATATGTTGATTGTGTGCTTATGAAACATTTCTTATTGTTTTATGTTTTATCTCATAATAGACATCTGTCATCATAGACATCTGTCTAAGCTTAGTTTTGACCCACTGTGCTTACTAATGCAAAATAGTTAACTGTTTGAGAGAGCATTTTACGGTGAGTTTGTCTGGCAAATTAGTCCTAAGTAATACAGCCACTCATTAGTTTACAGATGTATGTATGTGCATGAATGAGGATTGAGACGTCACAATCCCTCTCTTTCCTTTTTGTGCCTTTTGAGTAAGATACTATGAACCATCCACATGGCCTGTCTCTCTTTTTTATTTTTAAGATGTGTGTGAGGGTGTGTATTTGACCCTCACCTGCATGAGAAAGTGCAGTTGGGGGCCCCCTGTTGGCTAGTACTGGTACCTGAGTTATTGTATTCTTTATACAGATGACAATATAGATGAATAGAGTCAGGAGATTGAAAGTGTGTCTCCCTAACACAGCACTGTAGCTTCTTTTAGTAAAGTACAGCAAGCAAAATGGGCCAAAATGAAGGTCGAGGTGACTGTGAGATATATGGCTGCTTGTGTCCAGGAGAGGGAAGTCTAACGCCATTTCCACATGACGGACCGCGGCATGAATGTGCTCCAGATGCCAACGTGAGTTTTAAATAGTTTACACAAAAAATATCAAGAGATGAACTTATAGTGAAGGCAATCAGGGGGGAATAGAATGTGTGAGAGTAAAGCGAACATGCAATTTTGTCTGTCGCTGATTACGGCTATCAAAGTGGGCCGTCAGAGTTCTCCTCTGCCGCAGTCTCCCCGTGTCCCTTCTATTCTCTCATCTCCACTTTACATCTCCCCAATTCCTTTGCCTTCTGTCATTCTCGTTCCTCCTTCTCTCTGTTTTCTTCCTCGTCTCCCTCTGTTGTGGCCGCTGCGCTAGCCAGGCGGTATCAAATGTAAGCCAAGCACATCAAATTTTTGTGTGTTCATGCCTCTTTTTATCCCCTGCCCTCCCTTTCTCGATATTCTCAGTCTCTCTCTCTCTCTCCCTGTGCTGCTCCCTCCCTCTCTCCCTATTCTTTCAGTAGTTCCCTCCCTCCTGCTCCAATCTTCAGTTCAGTTAGAGAAAGAGAGGGAGTGAGTGAGGGAAAGAAAGAAAGAAAAAGAAAGAAAGAGTGAGTGGAATAATGGTGAGCGACGAGGGGAATTTCAGAGCTCGGAAACTTTTTGTTCTTCCATCGATCACGGGTAAGGAGATTTCTGAGATGAAAATCTCTTCTTTTTTTACCATCTACCCATCTCTCCATTCTTTTTTTTTTATTTCTCTCCCTCTCTTCGTTCTCTCAGGGGGTAGCGGGCCTCTTGCGCTAACTGGTGTCAGCTGTTGCAGGAAATTAAGGGATCATTTCTATCCCAGTCTTTCTCTCCTGCTCTCCCTCTCTCTCTTTCTCTTTCTCTTTGAGCCTGACTTTTCATGAGATTCGTATGCCTCTAAACACGGCAGAGACAAGGGCCCGCTCAGACAGAGAGATGAATGGAAGTAAGGAACAGCCGTTTTCCAAGCTATTAATTTTCGCGCCACTTTTAGACTCCGTAGATGAGATGTTCTGCCTGTTTTTTCTGCCTCGGGATGCTATACGCACCCGTTACACATGTGACACAGGGTGAGAGACGGTGCATGCGTGTGCTCGAACGCCCCCACCCCCTATTGCTGATCTCTCATCTTATAGCCCTCTGGGTAGAAGTCTGGTGTGTGTTGCCGGTGTCGTGGCCCTGCCTCTCTCGCTCTCTTTTTCTCTCTCTTTTTTTTTCTCTCTCTCTTCCTCGTCCCCCATTCAGATTTCTGTCCTATAGGCTGATTAATCCGGATACCTTTTCTCCCCAGATTCTTTGTCTCCTTTGTTCGCGTTTTCTTAATTCAATGCAGTGCTCTGGGGCCGTTTGAATTTCCCACCTTTTTTCGTTCTCTCTCACGTTCCTCCTATCTCTCTCTCTCTCTCTACTCTGCGGTTCTCTGCTCCAGACGGCGGGCAGACATCAGCTTGTCAGGGTCCTATATCGTGTCCTTTTATTTGCTCTTTTCTTTCGCATTTTGCATTGAGTGGTGTTTTGCTCTGCATCATTCGGATGAGCAAGGTAAAAAAACGTTCTTTTCTCTGTCTCTCCCTCTCTGTCCTCTCAGGCATGCGGAGGACAGCAGCACCCGAAGCACGGTCAGTCACTGCTCGGTGAGTTCACTCCCTTCTCTCAGTGCCTGTGTGTGATTTATGAGAGCAGACGTGACCCAATGGGATCCGTATGTGTCACGCTGTTCTCGTGGTTCTATCGTGTCTGTTTTATAATTGACTTAAAATCTCATTATGCACATGCAAATGTCTCTTCCGCAGCAGTCCATATCAGTGAAAGACAGGTGCTCGATTCGTCTAATGTGTGTGTGGCCGGTGAGAGAGGTCTGCGTGTGGCGCCGCTTCTCCACGCATGTCCTCGTCTGCCGCGCGCATGTGTGTTTGCTCGTGAGCCCCGATGTCTTTGTGTGCAGTCCACGCTGATGGGCGTGTGTGTAACTATGTTGTGTTGCTTTAAAGTATCCGATCGCAGTAAATGTGGAAGGGATGCCGAATTAGAGAGGACGGACGGGACGCCGCTCGCTTCTCCATGCCGCACCGTGCCCCTCTCCTTCCCTGAGACCCTAACTTGTGACGTTCTGCTTCGATGTCCACGGGTTGGGTTCTCGGGAGCTGTGAGAGGCACTCAGTCGTCCGCCCATCCAGGAAGATCCACGTGAGAGGGATCGTCCGAGCAGCTCGAGCGGGGACAGAAGGATGGACGGGAAGAGAAACACGAGAGAGGGATGAGCAAGGAGAAGGTGACGCAGTGTGGGCCTCTGGATTCCAGAGTTGAAAGGATGCCAGATGAAGAAAGAGAGAGTGGAGGGTCTGGGTTTTTAGGTTGGGGTGACGTTGGGCCGTCGAGGGTTTGGCCGAAACAAAGCGTATGTTTAGACTGTGAGTCAGGACACTGAAATGGCTGTGTGCGTGCTTGTCTGTGCCACAGCATCTGTTACGCCCTCGATCCGCACCCATATTTGTGTGCGTGTTTTTGTGTGTCAGTGCATTTCTTTCCTTACAGGAAGTCATCATAGATGGACCTGTCCGCTGTGACTTTATGCATGCATGTGTGTGCTTTATCCACCAATTTGAGAGCAGCACAAAGTACTGTTGAGAGCGTGACATCGATAGCTCAGTACACTTGTGTTTGACCTCATACAAACCTTCAGCGACATTTAAAATAATCACATGTGTTTTTTGGTTATTTTCGGGGGGGGGGGGGGGGGGGGGA
>JAUCMU010000097.1:7051591-7069676 GCA_032275025.1 Enteromius treurensis | reverse complement strand
AGTTCTGTTTGGACATTCAACAGCAAACAAAACGCCATCTCTGTATAAACTAACAAAGAGAATAGGGTGAATCATGTTGTCTTCTTCTCCAAACAAAAAAGTTTATGTAATACAGGGCCCGATATTAAGCTTTTCCATGTTCTAGTGTGAAAGCTTAAGTCGACTATCTTAAAAAATTTTAATAATAAAGTTAGCTGAAGTATTACCACAATATGGGCAAAATCCATAATATTTTTTTCTCAACATCTTACAATATTAATATTTATCATGATATTCATTCACCACGTTGTGAGTAAGATACTGATTAAAAATAATAATATTATGAACATTATTACTTTTACTTCAAGAAGCATATTTTCATATACAATAGTAATATATTTCTGTAATTTCTTCAAGTTGAGTGATCCTTTATCTTAATGGGTTGTTGTGAAAATTTGTGTGTAGTTAACAGTATTTTTTCTTAAAACTGTGAAAAGCTTGAGAAGTGACTTTCAGAGAAGCTCTGATGAGTTAAAGTCTATGTGCTCATGTTTATACTGTGATGACAGATGCTAAATGTGGGATGTTAGTGGCATGCATTGATTTGCCTAAAATGCTATTTAATTGCAGGCTCAACATGATATTTTTTTATTACTCTGCCTTTTTAAAAACATTTTTTTTTAACATATGCAATGTCTTTGTCAACGTCGAGTCCATTAACAGCAGAGGTTGTCTCACCAGAGTGGATGAGCATGTGCTGCTTGAGATTCTGTATTCGAGTGAAGCGGACGCCACATGTAGGGCACTGGAAGGGCCGTTCAGGACCGTTGAGTCCTGGGCGAGTGGAAGGGCTAATGTACAGATGGTATGGGTACTGAACATTCTCCAGCCTAGAGAAAGAGTGACAGAATAAGACACTAAATTAGATAAGCCACACAGAGTCTTAAGAGTCATTTGCAGTGTTGGGGAAAGTTACTTTTAAAAGTAATGCATTACTCCATAAAAAATAAAACTAATTACGTTACTTAGTTACTTTTTATGGAAAGTAATGCGATACATTACTTTTGTGTTAATTCCGGGTTACTTTTTAATCACGGGCAGAGCTTGAGTGTTTGTTTTTAATATAAAAAGTTCTATTTATTGCAAATGTAAAAGCCCCTTCACACCAAAATGTTTAATAAATAAACTTCAGGCTGAAGGAAAAGTAAATTCACATCTGTCATGAAGAAGATTCAGGAGAAGAAGGTTCAATATTCTAAGCACAATTGTTAGTTTATGGTTAAACTGGATCAAGGTCAGCAGCAAAAACATTGGTTTATAAAATGAGATTAGAAATATTTATGTAATTTAACATTTAATTATTGCAGGTTTGCATCATATTCATCATTTTGATGAATACTAAATCAGTTTTTTGTGAGTGAGATGAATTAATGCACATTCACATTTAGTCTAGACTCTAGAGCTACACTGTATTCACACAATGCCTCTGTATTTCTGATCAAGGAGTATCTGTGTAGTTTGTTCACAGAGTTGAATAACCAAGTCACAATACTTTGTTAAATAATATGTTAAATTTTAGTCTCTTTTCTATCATATAGACCACTTTCGCATCTTTTTTTTTTTTTAGGTTTGTCCATATAATGCCATTATATAGAAAAACATTCTTTTGAAGCTTTAGTTGGTCTACATCTAGGCAATGTTAGACGGTCCAATTAGACAACTGTATTGCTTTCCTGACTGATCGGCAGACCCCCTTGTTTAGTGTGTTACAGCATTTATAGGAAAACTGTGACGTAACTACTGGGATGAACCTTCCAGTACTTTTTTTTTTTTTATTCCAAATTAACCTCCTATATGTGTAAATATATTGGACATTTTGATTTTCTATTTCATGACCACTTTAAATAAATTAATGTAAAATTGGGTGAGAATGTGCCACACTAGTTATCAAACTGCCTCCTGAGAATTATACTTGTATTCATGCAACCACTACTATTCTCCTCTAGTCCTTTGTGTACAGATCCACAGAAATCACCCCACAAAGGTTTGAGGCTAACATATAACACATTTAGTCAGGTATATCAAGTTGTCATATAAAAGCAGACTTCACTGCTAAGACGGAAAGCAGTGTCTTTTTTATCCCGTTTGTTTTTCATCATACCATTTCCCTATTCTTCCAGTATTCCAAAAGGCAAATTCAGGTCCAAGAAGTTTCCAGAAAGCCTGCCAACTAGCTTCTCTGGCCTCTTGGCAAGAAATTCCCATCTTAATAGCCACTACAATATCACAGAAGCCTCTTCTGCTTAATAAGTAAGTACACATGAGGAAAGACGGTGATGGGAGGACTAAAATATTATGTCCCTCCTCAGAGGGACCCTTCAGTTCAATCATAAAATTGAGACGTCGTAAAAAAATGATACTCTGTAAAAACAACACAGACACCAAAGGGGTCTTACCTCTCATCCTCCTCCATGTGACCAGTAGTGTTTGGAGTGCCCTGCATGGATTGGAGACCCTCCGTCACCCCCTCATCCAGGGAGCCTAAAGAGAAAGCAGAAGGTTGTTTCTGAACTGTTCCAGTTAAGTCTTAATATTATGTCATCTAATTTTATTTTAAACAGATACAGCCTCAGACAAACATTCTCAGAAGAGCATGAAATAATCAGAGTAACAGTGTGATAAATATGAGGTAAATGTGACATTTAAAAGTTAAGTAAACATAAGGTTGATCCAGTGAAATGTCTTTGGTGATCTACTGTCTCACTTAACACGTGGGTCAATGACATATCAGTGCTTGCAGTAAAGAAATATGTCACATGTGTCCTAAAAATTGATTTTGAATAAAAAAATCCATAAATACTTCTTGTATTTATGTTGATTTCATATGGTTTGGCAAAACTTTCCGGAAAGTTTCAATTGAATGTCATGTGCAACCATCAAGAAAAAAAAAAATGCTTTTTTCAAATAAAGGAAAAAACACATAATTGCAAATAGTTTTGCACTTGCTCACTAAAGCTGCATTTATTTGACCAAAAATACAGTAAAACTAATATTGTAAAAGAAAATAATTGTTGTCTATTTCCTCATATTTGATAAAAAAAAAAAGATTATCACAAGTATAAGTTATTAAAATTATCTTTTAATGTTATTAAAAATAATACCAACTAGTATTATTGTGTTTTCCAAGATTATTTGATAAAGAAAACATTTAAAAAGCAGCATTTATTTTTATTTATTTAAAAAAAAAAGACTCAAGGTAAAAACTTTTAAAATGAATTATTAATTCGTAAATGTCATTATGTTTGAGAGTCACATCACATGATATTTGACAAAATAACCAAAATAAGTTTAGAGTACCACTATTAGCGAAAGAATAAAGAGTCTTACCAATGGATGAGGACTGAGGGCTGATGAGTAGATCTTCTTGGTTGTGTTCATTGCCAGGAACTGTCTGCTGGTCGCTCAGAGAACTGTGTGGAGCACTGACTGGTTGAGAAGCTTCTTCATGCACTTCTTCATCACTTAGCCGCTCCACCTTCACCTGCACATCTTCTTCTTCTTCCTCCTCCTCCACCCCTGCTGCGCCCCCTACACCCAGACCACGTGGGCCCTCGCAGGCCAAATACTCCACCAATGCTCGTCCACTAGTGTCCTGCCCCGAGGCTCCAGATGGTTCCAGGAGGCCTTCAGGTAGTTTTGACTTTTCCGCTGCAAACCGCCGGTCCACACCAAAGGGGTACGTCCAGGAGAAGGCCAGAGATGGTTCCAGAGCCTGCGCTGAACTCTCTGGGAAGGAGGACGAGGAGGGAGAGGGGTTGGGGACCTGTGGAGAAGTTGAAGAAGCTGGTTGTGGGCTCGCAAAGCCTTTGCGCTTGCGTCTAGACTCGCGACACACTGGAATGGGCCGCTCCGGTACGCTACACTCAGATGAGACCGGAGATGGCGAGAGGGCATCTACAGGTGCTAAGGTGCAGCTGGCATGGCCTTCAGGGGTCTCTTGGGGTCTGTGTAAACCTGGTGGCTGAGTGCTTCCAGGACCTCCTGCTCCTGAGGATCCCGAGTTCCACAGGATACTGGACTTCATGAACTCGGAGCAAGTGTTGGCCACAGCAAACATTTGCATGTAGCTCGCAGCTGCAAGTACGTCAATGATGTTCTCCGTACTAATGGACAGGGTGGACGTGTACGCATATTCCAGGAGAGGAGCGAAACCTGCGACCGTCACGTGTTGGAGATCCAGCACATGTTTGTTATCTTCACCTGCTATTACAGTGTCTTCTTCAGCCGGCTTCCCAGACAGCTTCGTCCGAAGGAAATCACTACAGCAGGCTAGCACTACCTTGTGGGCCGAGAACACCTGGCCTTGTACGCGGATGGTGACGTCACAAAAGTGGCCCTCACTGCGTAGGGTGTTGAGCTTATCCAAAAGCTCTTGGCTGTGGTTGGGGGAGTTGTGAGTGAAGGTTTTCACACCCATCCTTCACAGCGGGAAGAGGAGTCTGGACTGCCTGGAAAGGATAAGATGCTTTAATGCAACAAAACGACTAATAAAAGCAAGCTGTGTGTGGATACAATTGAGCTACAACTGCTTTTTGAAGTTCTAAACATGACATGTATATATATAAGTAAACACACATATAGTTTATATTCTGAAAATATGAAACATAAAAGTAGATTTTTTTTTTAGTAATGTTCTCTAAATATTTTATTTTATTTTTCATAGAAGAAAGTCATGCAGTTTTGGTTTAACATAACGGTAAGTAAACATTGTAAATTTTTATTTTTAGGTGAACTATCCCTTTAACAACCCATTTATTGTTAAAAATTCGTTTTGCAAAAACACAAGAGGTAAATATCTTGCACACATAGCCTACTTTAAAAAAAAATTAATTAAATAATTTATTTGAGTAATAATAAAAATTGCATTTTTTTAAATCTTTTCCTCCCAAGTAATAGTTCATCCATCTCATTTATGAGACTGGGAAGGAATATTTCTCCTTACTGCTGATCTAGCAAAGCTACTTAGACAGGAGACACACAGTTTTACACCTTCAGCACTTATCAGTTCCAGTGGTCCTTATGACACAAAGCACAAGCACATACTTAAAATGATTCAGAGCTGAGGAATCCTGATTTTGTCACATTTCCAAGCCCAAATAAACTCCCTCGAATAACATCTGCAGAAAACTGGTATTGCATTGCTTGAATCCAGCGGACAGCTAACAGAGGGATGGCAGATATGTCTAAACTATTTGGATGTCCAAATGAGTCCGGCTGAGTTTAGAGAGAAAGGGAGGTGAAGTAAGCTAAAAAACAGCTTAAAAAATTAAATCTTAGAAAGAATACTTTCAGAAAGCCTAGATGCATTCCATAGTGGCAGATACTTTACAACAATTTTGGGCCAGAAGAAAGCGTAGAGATATAAAACAGCCGGAAATCCCTTTTGCCACAGCACATTTTTGTGTGAAAATGTTTATAAACTGCTTAATTTAAGGATATTAGAGTTGAAATAATACCTTGTTAACAGCAAATAAATGTAATTAGTTTGTTTTAAAGGTTTATAGGCCACACCAACGTTATTCTGAAAAATAAGCAAAAAAGTACTGCCAGCTTAGAAAGTAGCAGAATCATAAAAGGCAAAATTACGACACCATTATGACAAAAATATCAGACTGTAACTATCAATATCATACTATGATTTATGCATTAATTATTAATTGGTATGTCATCATTTTTACTTTCAAGTCAGAATTATGGTTAGCAAAAGATTTATTTATGTGATGAAAATGGGCTTACATTGAAATATACATTATAGCCCGCATATTTAAATACATTTAAATAAACTACTATCGGTTATATTTTAGGAAAGATGAGAATTTGACTATTTTTCCATCATATCATCATCATTACTAGAAGAAAGTGGTTTGGAAAAACACAAATGCGAATGAGATATATAGCTTTAACTATTCCTTTAAAAGGTCACCAAAAGGAATATGAATATGTCCGGTTAAAAATATACAATGCATTTAAATTATTTTAGAAAGGGATGTTTAGGGAAAACGTATCAAGGATTCCATAACAATATATAAAAAAAAATACTTTTATTCATCCATTAATAATTACAGCAAGAGACAATAATGGCATCTTTTTGAAGGCTGTCAAATCCTCTCTAAGAGGAAAGTTAGAGGGGCGTGGCTTTACACACGAGTTGCTTTTGTTTATTTATCAAACATCAAACATTTATTCTCAGTAGTAGGCGTAATAGTATAATTTTTTATTCGTTCATATCCAACTACCCAAATCAAAGGTTAAGATTGACGCATCTGATGCACTCTTGAATTTCTGAATCGGCAAAAAAATGCGTATTTTGACAGGTTCGATGTGGCCTGCTATTGTGTGATGTATAAACCAGAGAATTAACATTAGGTTACGATTAATAATTGAAAACCCAGTGTGAGTTAACAATGTGACAGTACCAAAATCTCTACTAAGAAAATTAACGCGCATTACGGTTTTCAAAGTCCGAAAACAACGTCCAGCTAACCTGCAGCATTCATTGGCTAGCTCGCTAATCTCTGACTACGGCTAAAACAGTGTCGTAAGTGTCAACACAGCGTGCGAAACATTACTTTCGTTTGGTGTATATCTGTGCAGCTCACCGGTAACAAAGAGTGGACGAATCCGTTGAAATGAAAGACAACTATAAGCGCATGAATGTGATCCAGCAGCAAGCTAACTAGCCGCTAGCATTCTGACACTTGCACAGGAGTACTGTCGCTTCTCGACAGCGTCGCCACATCCCGATAAATCACGAAGTCGAGTGCCCCCGTTCTTATTAAATAGCAAAATCATAAAAAAGAAGTCTGTTCAAAAGTTCATTGTGTATAAAATACATTGGTATCTCGTCTGACAGGCTTGAGGCTGATGTTTACACATTGTATCCCAGAATGCTTTTCACTGAGCTCGTGCGGCTGACCTTTCATTTTTACTGACTTCAAAAGCGCTGTGATGACGCTATAACACAAAATAAAAGCATCCTTTTCATTTTTGTATTTCATTTATAGGGTATTACAAAGTTTAGTTTCAAACTGCATAGTTATAGCTTACTTGTTTTAGAAAGCTCTTTTATCAAGTGTCGTCTTTGCCCTTTTCCGGATTAATTTTACATGTGACAGGATTTGATTTAATGTAGGAAACGTACCTTCCTCCTAACAAAATCTACAGAAATAAGCAGGCATGCACAAAAGTCTCTTACACAGACTCCTTGTTTAAATACATTTGCATCTTTGTTTTAATTGGTACCATGGGGTTTCATCTTAGTGCCCAGAATTTTGTTAGTCTGGACATACAACTTTTCATGCATTTGTTCTGTATGCACTGCTGTTTATTAATAAAATGGCTTATGAATTAATTTGTACCCCAGTAGCTACATTATTGCCTTAACAATGTGTTGACGTGGAGGCCTTACAAATGAATCAAGAAGAATTTTATTATTGTAGACAAATTTAATAGATTTAAATTCTTACATCAGTCATGTATAAGACAGACAGCAGCATCAAGAAAAAAACATTAAGTGATGAAGGTAGAAAAATAAATAGCTTGTAAAAGGAAGCTATAACAATAGCATTGTGCAGACCTTCATTGAAGGGATAGAATGCTTTAGTTTCAAACATGCACCATTTCAAAACTTGCATACTTTTGACTCAAATGGAATGCAAATATTTTCTCTCGTATTTGTTTCTTTTTTTACAGGTTGTATTCAATTGCATTACAGGCTAAGGAAATTTGCAGGTATCAAATTATATGTAATTTTGTAAAGTGTGCAACGGCAACAAATATCAGTGATATTATGACTAAAGGGAAAATTTCTGAAATATCTGCTCAGAACTGCTGCCTATAGTCGTCTCATTAAATAACATACTATTTATTAATAATACTCAGATTAGTGTTACTTTTCTTTCTTATAATGGGTGTGTGGATGATAGATTTTTAATGCATTTATACAGTGTCAACTAAAGCTTGGAAGAGTAAGGACAAATTAACAACATAGATTGCAAAGATGCATGCAATCTCAATGTGTCTTTCACAGGAAATGTATTTTCTCTTTTTGTGTTTTAGTAATTGTTGCAATTATCTTGAGGGCACATGTGTGTCCAGTAAAATACAGTAATTATCCACTTCTAAATGACCATTTAGCAATAAATTACTTTCTTCTGTAAACTCGCATATGCCAGTATCGGTTATATTAAATGATCCCTTTTAAGTAATGTGCACCAGTGGATGCCAATAGAGAAATAAATGAAGAAAAGGCACACTTTACAGTCTTAACACGTTGTTCTCAAATTGGGATAGCTTGTTGCCTAATGGCTTTACAATGTATATGTACAGAAAGACCAACAGTGTGTGAGAGAAGGCAATTCCACTTTGACTCTTCATTACAAACTAAAACCATTCATCCAAATCAACAGTCATAACCAGGCAACATTTTAAAAGGTAGAATTAGCATATTTGTATCTAATTCGACAGCTCTTATCGGTGGACGTTGTTCACGTACAGCTATTGCGAGACCAGTAAAGGACTGTACTTCCAAATACTGCTTCCTCCAGTGTTGCAATATGAAAAATCTGAAAGCCTTTGAGAGTGATACCAGTATTAAAAGTAGTAGATATTAATACGAAACAGACTCAATGCTACAAAACATAAGCTGGAAATTAAAATAAATGTGTGAAATCATTAAGGCTAGCATGTATAAAGATACTTAAATGCAGTCCGCTGTGGACAGTTCTAGAATGGTGGATGCTCTGACTTGAATCATTCATGTGACCACCTTTATTGTACCTTAATTTGGACTCATTTCAGCAGGTTTGTGCAAAACGGACTCCTCTCTAAACAACTGTGAACATTATGAAGCTTGTATTGACTGAGGTAGATCTCCGTGGGAGGTTACCTTTGTGGTTAAAAGACAGAGAATTAGATTAAACCATGATATAGATAATAACTCATATCAAATGTCCTGGTTATGCTCGACAAGTGATCTCCAATCTAATGCTCGATCCCCAAGAGCTTCTCAGCTTGTTTCTGAAGCTTTTTCTCAGTCACTATGGATCCCACCACCTCCTCATTCTCTACTACTGCACACAATGTCAGTTTTAGCAGTCTAGGTAAAAACATTCTGCTACAACTACCTCTGGCTTCTTGTCTGGGTTGCACTTCTCATGCTCTAGAACCTTGCCCGTGTAGTCCATGCAGACTACAGTGCGGTGGCGCTGTCCGACTCCGCAAGTCCGTGAGCACGATGACCATGGCCCCATTTGCCACATGGGACATGGCAGATCCCCACAGGGCCGGATGTCTGCCGGTCTCAGGTCGGCATCGCAGAGGAAAGACAGGGATCCCTCCCCATCTCTACACTCCACGCTTCTCCTAGACCATCCAGCACCACAGCTCTTGGAGCACTCAGACCACTCACCCAGGACCCAGTCAGCTCCCCCAAAGGGCAAGATGATATGTGGCGAAATCCTGCTCTCTGTGCCAGGCTTGTTAAAAGGCACATCCTTGGGCAAAAAGAAAGTGTACTTGATTCTAGGGGGTGAGGTTTCCCCAGCAGTGGACAGAAGCTGGATGGTGATGGACTCCCGAAGTCTCTGAAAGCTGAGAATGCGCTCCAAGGTGGTGGAAGAGCCGCTGTAGCGAAGCATGGCGCCAGGCACTGGGATGTCCTGCTCTGCCATAGACACTGAGAAATTCCCATTCAGGATGTATGTTCCATCTTCCGCCTTTACGGCCAAGTAGTTACCATCGTGCGCAATGCCTCGATGGCTGCGTTGTTTTATGTCAATGTTAGTCGCCCCAGCAGGGATGGTAACAATATCAGTGTAGCCAATACTGTGGAGATATAATAAGCAAACAATATATCATATGGATATTGGTTCTTTATTAGCATCTCTAGTTTCATGAAATATCTTTAATATCCATGGAATCTTTTTTTAAGTTTTATTGACCAATAAAAACACGGCTTGTTTTGAAAGTGACGTGTGTGAGGGGTGCTTCATACATTTCTGCGTACGTGACAATTATAAGTGTATGCGTTGACTTTCGTGACAGAACATGCCCAGTCAGTCAGACTGAGTGGCAACACATCTTTCAACTTGGCGCTAGTAGAAATGAAAAAAATAATAAAAAAATAAATATTAACTGCTTCAATTAAAAACAGATGGATTCAGAGAACCAGCTGTGTATGTACCTAGCATAATTGATCTGCTAAAAGGAAAGGAAAAGGAGAGGAGAGGAAAAGGAAAGGACGTGACATGTATGGCCAGGTATGGTTTTCCATACTAGGAATTTGTGCTCTGCATTTAACCCATCCAAGTGCACACACACAGCAGTAAGACGTGAACATCCACGCACACACACACCGTGAACACCCCCCCGGAGCAATACTACAAAGGCAATATAGCTAGAGATCCAAATCTGGATGATCAAAGTTATGTATTTTCATGTCATCCATATCATTATGTCAAAGGTGACGAGAACTCTAATGGATATTCTGGTTGTTTATTTTATATTTTGTTTTTATTGCATTCAAGCTGAACACTAATGCTGCCACCCTCTATAGACAATGGACCTTTTTTGTTTGCAAAATAGTGTTGCAATTTTACTACTGTGACCACACCTTAAAGGAACACAAAAATCATCCTTTAAGATTTGTACATGTTCAATAAGCCTTTCTTTACATTTAAACTATTGTAGCTGTCTTTTAAAGTTCACTTAAAGACAACCTATAAAAAACTGAATAATTTAATAACACTGGTAATCTCCATTGAATTTCCATTTTTCCATACTGTATAATATAATATTGTTATGCATAGATTCCGTTATGTCACACCTTTCCAAGCGTGTTCCATAATTTTAAATGGTATTAGTAATGCTAACATATAAAATCTATACTTACGTAGCTTTGTTTAATGAGTTGCTTACTTTCCTACAGTTTGTACCGTCCCCTCCGCAGATACCGCACTTATCCAGCTTTTCATTGGAGCCTATCACCTGGTCACAACCAGCTTTGATGCACTGGCCCTGAACACAGATAGATGTGGTATCTGGCCCACAGGTGGTGCCATCCACGACCTGCACAGCACAAATAAAACATCAGCATGAGAATAGACAGAAAACCATAAACACTTTTATTGCAGCAGCAGCACTCGAGAGTGCTCTGCTCTAACATAATAGCTATTCCGCATAAAGCGGAATAGCAAAAACTCTGGGCAGATGACGCAAAACCAAGTACATTTCAGCTGTATCTGAAATATCAGTTACAGAGGTGCACTCAAGAGCTTAAGCAAGTAGCTGGACTGTAGGGTAAGGGTGCTCAGGTTTCACATTTTACAACAGGGAAAATATTTCATGCATGAGAGTTTAGTGGGAGTGTAAAGATATCAATGGGTCTGTGGCAAGAGGGAAGTCTAAGAAAGAGATCATTTGACGTCTTGGTAAAGCTTTAGAGCAGGCAGATACACAGAAGTGACTAAAATTTCTTTCACATGTCATTATTGCTGATCAGATTAGAAAAGGTTTTCAACGAATGTGCACCTTGGCTTCAAAAACTTTGAATTCATTGCTCCCTTTGGCTCGGCAGACGAGTTTGCAGCGGTCTCGTGGAGAGACGCCGGAATATTTGGGGATCCACTGCTTCATGTTTCCATGAATGTCCAAGTAACGGTCAGTGTTATACTTCTCACACTGCTCCTCTCTGAAGCTTTTTCCTACGGATTCAAAAAATGGTCAGCACTAAGAAAAATGTGATTAGAACAAATGCATAGTTTTTCAACCTCTTGACCTCATTCACTCCCCTCACTCATTCTCTAGCCCTCAATAATGTGACCTATGCCACCCAGTGTGTGTATGGAGGTTTATTTATAAAATGTTACCATGGTCCTCTGGGCATGTCTGAGTATTGCAGGACTGGTATTTGACCCTCTGTCCCACACAGTACGAGCCCCCGTTCTGTGGCACTGGAGCAGTGCACTCGCGGTGAGAAAACTCCACACCCCCACCACATGTCCGTGAACACGGTCCCCAAGGGCCCCACTCTCCCCAGCCACCATTGACTGGCACCTAGAACACAAATAGAGGCAGTCAGATATACATTCCACTGTAATTTATAGCACCTAGTATAAAAAAAATATGATTACAATTTCAAATAACTTATCTTTTTAAATGCACTTGAAAATGTAATTTATTTCTGTAATGATAATTTATAAGCAGCCATTACTCTTCATTGAGACATGATCTTCAGAAATCATTCCAATATGCTCATTTGCCACTCAAGAAATATTACTTATTATTCTCATTGTTGAAAACAGCTACTATTTATGTGAAAACTGTGTAGAAAGATTAAAAAGAATAGCATTTATTTGAAATAGAAATCTTTTGTAACATTATAAATGTCTATACTGTCACTTTTGCCTTGCAAAGTGCTCCTAAACATCACTTCCAGTAAGCGTAGTGCTGACGGAATGTGAGCATACCACACTGCATTTCTGTCAAGGTTTTTTATGAGTTGGCTGAGGGATGCTTTCTAACAGCCAGGCCGTCTGGGATCACAAGCTTGGGTTTTTTAACAAACTACACCAAATATAATCACACTTTTTTAAGAGGCTTTGCTGAATACATTGCAACTGCATCTTTAATGGAAGGCTCAAAAATAATACAGCTTTTTAAAGTTCCCTCTATATAAACTCTCTCTCTCTCTCTCTGGCATTTAGAATCTGAATTTAAAGTGGATTGATTATTTTAAGCTGCTCAGCTGGTTGGGATCCAAGAGGAGGAATGATTTTTTTTCTGAAGGTTAAAAAAAAAGAAACAGTCTGGCTCTAAGCACTCTAAGACTTCTTCAAACATGTAAACACAACAGTAAAAAGTATGTCATCTTTAATGTCGAAGGAAGGGAAATGCGTAAAAGTTTTGAATAATCTGAGAGAGACACAAATGTTTACAATTTTTAAAAGGAAAAGTAGGGTGACGCACGAGAGGCCATACGCAAGGCGTCACCTGCAGTGTCAGATATTTGTTAATAGTGGCGCCTGTAAACCTGTACAAGGGTGTTTTAGATGCATACGTGCTGACAGGTAAAAGTGTGATAAAACCAGATGACGCACATACATATATCCTTCTGGGCATGCATACCTTCTGCTCTCCCGCCTCCTCTAGTGCACTCGACATGCATGAACCCTCACGACATCTCCTGTCCTCCCCGCATGGAGTACCATCGGCCCAGGGAAGACTTCCATTCCTGGTCGTGCACTGTATCTTTCCTTCCTCTCGACACCACAGCTGTGCACACGCCTGATCTTCAGGGGCATTGGGACAATGGGTATATTCCTCCCCGAAAGCTTGCTGACACTGCCGGTCCAGACCAAACGTACGGCCAGGGAGCTCGCTAGGTAAAGGGATGCTCTTTTCGGGTGGATCCAGCAAACAGTCACCTGAGGAATGCACATGGAGGGTTTCATTTAGCTTCAAATTCAACCCAAGATTGTCTTAACACCAAATTCTCGGGTTCGATTCCCTGTGAATGCAGTTAATGATAAAATATGTTCCTTGAATACAAGATAATTGCTTTTGATAAAAGCTTCTCCCAAATACATGTATACAAATGTAAATGAAATCACGCTTATAAGGAGGTTTGCTGTGTTTTCCTTGTTGCTATTGATCAAGTGTTTATTTCAGCTAAAACAATCTCTTACACTCAGCAAGTCTAAAACAGGTGTGCACGTTAGCTTGAGGGGATTATTTTCATTGCTGAGAGATCTCACTGTACCTATTCTCATCCCAATGTGCGTAAGACATAATAGTCTCCCATCTGGTATTTCCATTAAGGCAACCTATTACTGTACAGCCTCAGTTAGCTCATTCAAAGACAAAACAAAAGAAAATCTGTAACAAAAGAAAGTATAATTTCACCGTTCTTCCTAAACTTAGTTTTATCCATATGGATGAAGATATGGAGACAGTATAATGCCTTGAAAGAATTATGCAGACTTCTTGACTACCTTTGTGTATGTCTGAGATTGACCTTGATATCTTAAGCATTAAGTATTTGGAAAGGTTTCAATACAGCTTTACCCACCTAAATGAATGTTATGGATGCTTAGTAATGAAAGGCTTTTGGTGAAATGTTTACAGGCATAACAACAATAGAAAATAACAGCCTGGAAGCCGTATCAGTTCACAGTCTACAGTACCTGTAGCAACAGTGCAACCGGTAAAGACGGCATGTGCTTGGCTACACGTACTGTCTCTGTGAGGGAAAACAGTTGTTAAACCAGGAATGTGTGAGTCATTGAAGATGAGTCAGTAGAAGAGCGGGAACGAGAGTGTGTAGACTGAGATATCGACAGAAATAAATCAACAACTGGAGAAAATATGTCTACCATATTTCCTGAGCTGTCACTTTTTCTTATCTGAAAAAGATCATCTTTATTGTGAATTGTTCTGTTGTATTTGAATCATAGTTAATATTAGGCATTCCTAATGGACAGGCCTGACAGAAAGATTTCTATTTCAGATGAATGCTGTTCTTTGTAAATTTCCAGATAATCTAGAAAAATAGATTTGAAAGATCATGTGATGCTGAAGACTAGAGTAATGGCTTAAATTAAGTAATAGAGTAATAGAGTAAATAAAGTTGTTTTCAACTGTAATAATATTTTACAATGTTACTGTTTTCACTTTATTTTGATTTGAAAAAATGCAGCTATTGTGAGCACAGGAGTTATCAAAAACGAGGGATCCTACTCTGAACGGTAGTTTATATATTCATACCGTGCATGAGTAGATAGAGTGAGAGTGAGCTTACTGTGCAAAGACTGTTAGTTTTGACACTCTCAGCAAAATTACAGAGTGTGGTCCCACCAGCCCATTATTAGTGGTTAGGGAGTAAGTTAAGACAGAAGTGGCATTTAAACAAGAAACGTGCAAAACACTGAAAGAAAGTAAATTCATAAAACACAGGCATCTACATTATAGAGATTTTTCACCGCACATTAAGATCAAAATTATACAGTAGATTCTCTGTGACATGTTTCCATTAACTTTTGAATGGCAGATATACAATTCTAGCAAAATGTCTCAAGACTAAATGTTATTGCATTTTTTTTTCTTGGAGTCTCTGGGAAATATGTACCATTATGCTCTAAGGCCAAAACCAAACAAAAACCGAAAACCTAATGTTGACCGAGCTGTTAATAAAAAATACACTCAGGAGCTTTGGTACTGCATTTCAGGGAGTTCTTTTTCACTAACATACACTGTAACTTTGAAAAACAGAGAAATGATTAAAACAGCATCCTGAGAGACAGAGAAGCATCATTACCGTGGCCATTGTCGAAGAACTCTGTGATGTAGAGTGCACTACATGGGGACCAGGGAAGAGTTTTGTTGAGGTGAACGAAGAAAGGAGCCATCATATGATGCCCATTGAGATGCCCAAACAACTTCTCACAGATTTTAGAATCATCATGTGGCATGCTGAGTACATGGCCTGAAAAAAAGAGAGGAAAACAGTAAGATTTACTGCACCTGTACAGTGTAATAATTTTTCCACATTGCCGTGCTTCTCCATATGGCTGAGCTCTATATATCTTTCATTGATGTTTATCACTGGTGCTGATTGTGCTATTTCCCTTTCCAGATTCAAACAGACAATAACACGGCAGCTACTGCTGTAACTTAGTGCTTATTCAATGGAGAAGAGCTGTACAAAAACTGCACCTCAGACAGTCTAAGAAAATCTATGCGATTATTTACTGGTCTTATATATTGCTCATATATTGAAGCTGTGTTTAATTTGAAATTAGTCCACATATCATGTGATCGATCAACAGGCCTAATGGTAACACAAAGTTCTCAGTATACTTTAGCTGCTGAAAACAGCTGGCTTACATTAATTAATGACTCAGTCTGGAACACATGCTCTTGTCCAGACAGTCGGTTAGGCTGAGATGTCTAAGTACAGACATGGAGCCTGGTCATGTGTGTGAACATACCCAGTTCATGTGACACAGTGAAAGATGCCTGAAGGCCGTTGTCCTCTATGACTGAGCAGCTTCTTTTGGGGTCACACATGGTGCCAACGTCTGCTACACCCAGAGTGTCACAGTCCTTATATCCGCAAATATCCTGAAGCCAAAATAGAGATAGACAAGTGGGCAAATGAGACACAAAAAAAGAGAACTGAGAATAGAGGAGAGAAGAGGGGGACACATCTGAGACACTGATATCCAGACATCGCTCCATTAGTTCCAGACAGCCCTTTTTTCCCCAAGCAGGCTCTTGCCAGCAAAACATATTTGTCAGTGTTTCCATCGTAAAATGAAGCAAATACATGGCAGACTGCGTACCAGAAGAAAGCTAGAGGGGGAAAATTAACTGTGAGATAGATGGACCACACAGCACATGTAGACCAAAGGGCCTGCCCAGCACTTCCCTGTCCAAACAGGGATAACCTTGACTGGGGAAGATGTCTCAGTGGAAGCCATGCGAGACGACCAGAGACACCCAGACCTCCTCCGCTAAATAAAAACCACCTGTTTCTCCATCTAGCCACGGCAGGACTGAGACCTCTGGTCTTTCTGTTGTGTTGCTCACAGCTGGATGTCCAGCCAAATTTTTGTTTCTTCTACGTCTATTGTATCCGGAGCTAACCCTCTGGTTTTTGGCAGAGCTACAATCTCATGCTTGCTGTCTCCAAGACTGGACAAGGGGTTCCCTGCTGAGCATTGTGATCATGACCCTGTCATTGACTCAATAAAATTATGTCTTGTTTTGGAAAAGTGGTAGCCAAGTGAGTTAATCAAAAGCTGAAGGTAATTACATCTGTAAAATGTGTGTGGACTGGAAATGTTGGGGAGAAATAGGCGCCATCTTTCCCTGATGGAAAAAAATAATAATTAAACGACCGACATATTTCTTGTTATAAAAGAAAATCTGCTAATAAAAGTCCAGTCGTGCCATACTTTTAAGCCCCAAACACATTTGATCGTTTGAACGGGTGGCTTACATGAATTTCTCTCTACAGCATGTTATTTAATTGTTATTTTTCATTTAAAAAGTATTCCTTTGCTCTGAAAAGTCTCTGGTTTGTGTTTCTCACCTCTCTAGTAAACAAGATGGCAGTGTCGTAGTGTTCAGGATGCCTCTGACTGCCTGGGTTGAAAAGTTGTTGCCACCTGCAGAAGTTGCGCAGGGCAACGCCACCATTGCTTGAAAGCTCAGGTCCCACCTCCTCATCCTCCACAACCACCATCTTCACTACCACCAGACTAACAGCATTTTTCAAGCTAGGATGCACATAAATCTGTGCTGCCATGGACATCACTGTCAGGAGGTAGTGCTGGAAGAAAAAGAGAGAAAAGACATGTAGTGAATCAAACAAAAATGATCCGTGTATAGATTGCGTATATACAACCCTGTGGAAGTCCTATGGGACCAAGACATTTAAACATTTGTTCTTCTTTCTATCAATAAAATGGATCGCAAACAACTTGGATGTCCTTCTTTTCCAGATGTTCTTTTCACCCCCCTCTGTATTTTATTTTCTCCCACACTTATTCACAGACAAGTTTCATATTTTCTTACACTCTGTATAACCAACCCAACAGTCACCCTCAAACCACAAGTTTTTAGTGGTTAGCCTGATTTATGCTACTTTTCATGTCTAAATCATAGACCGATCATTAAGAGCTAATTCGCTTTAGTCTTTATTAAAAACTTGATACTTCGACTTGTGAATACAGCTGCAGTTTTACACGGGAATAAAGACCGACTAGAATCGAAATGTGTCCCTGAATGAGTTTTGTCCTGAAATCCTTGATAATGTGAAACAGCACATATAACAGCTGTTTCGAGTAGTCATTATTTCGTTAAAGGCATGAACTCGTATTATTACATTCCCTACTTTCAATGTTTACTTCTTTATAGATCTTACAGGGTAGTGTTAATATTTTTTTAATATTGGCTATAAGCAATTCATTACAGTATTACTGGCAGCTGTTTGCCAGTAACTTACTGTAGATTTAAATTTATGTTATTTACTGACAACAGTTTG
>JAUCMU010000097.1:7029037-7051431 GCA_032275025.1 Enteromius treurensis | reverse complement strand
GCCGGCTTGGTGTAGATTCCGGGATATTTTGTACAATTTGCGGGCATCAGGGAGCCACTATCAATATACGGGGCACTAGAGCTGGGGTGGCAAATGGGGTGGCAAGGCTTTTTCTTAGGGTGGCAATTGCCACCCCGTGCCACCCCGGTAGATCCGCCCCTGCTTGATGGGTCTTTGTGAATCAATATTATCTAATTGGGTAAGTTATTACAGGTGGGTGCAGCAAATAAGCAACAGTTAAAACGTGTGTAAAATATTGATAAATATTCAGTGTATATTGCTGCAGTCAGTTATTCGTATTGGACAGTTGATAGAAAAATATTAGATAAAAATAAATAAATAAAATAAAACAGGGACATTAAATATACACTATTGCTATAAGTGATTTCACCAGGCGGTCTGTCGAAGCCCCTCAGGATGGGTGGTGAAACGTCTTAAAGTCGGTCGGTCAGTAGTTGAATATGTTTCAGAACTAATATTATGAACTGCGCGTGCCTTTCAAAATAAAACGACAAGGGTATTTACGACTTCTCTAAAGGCACGCTTGACTCACCTTTATCTCGTCTCCATAGAAACGTGTCATAGAAGCGTCAGCGACAACCAGGGTCTCGATGTATCTCGCAGCTGAGACGAATCTTTTCGCGCGTCTCGCTCTGCCGCCTTCGTCCTCAGTAGAGTTCAGGTTGCTGTTTTTCACAAAACTGTCAAATTTCTCTTGATCAAAGACCATATTTGTCGCTCTGCGCCTGTTGGAAAAGGCTCGCCTTTTAACGACGTGCACCTGCAGAAAAGATTTGCGGGTGGTCTTGGCACTTGCCTTAGGCTGAATAAAGTACTCGTCCCCCTGCGTTAAGAAAGTACCCTGGATGCCGTGACATAAACTGACAGCAACTACCGATTCCTCATCAGAGTTGACCGTTCCTCTGTAGAAACAGTCTCTGAGGTCCTCTCCGCTGTCTCCGGACTGGGTCGCATCCCTGAAGACACCTCCGCTCCTGGAGGCGTCCAGAACGGCTGGGAGGTTTTCTGCGTTTACGCGCAGGACGTTTAATGATGGAGACACGAACCTGCCGTCCGGCGTCAGGTCAAGCAGGAAAACTTGACCAAATGCATTGATCTTAAAACGCTGCCTCTCGTCATTCCTCAAAAAAACACCTTTTCTGAATGTAAGGTTTACTGGCACGGTCTCCTCTTCCTCGCTCGGCTCACTCACAGCTAACTGAGACATAAGATTTACTAAGAAAAATATATAACAAACAACTGTGGATACCATTTTAATGGTGAATGCAGAGATATCCAAAACTGTACGTTGAAAAAATAAGAAAACGTCACTGGAAGCACTAGTTCTGTGTTAAAACAAAGATACAGGTGAACATAATCCACAGAAACAATATCAATATTGATTTAATAAAAACTCAAATTTAGTCTCGAGTCTTGTAACAGTCTTGTAAGAAAACACTCATCATCCGGCTCACAGTATAAGCGAAGAATGTTCTTGCGCTGGTATTTATACAGTCTTGGGCTTCTCCAGCGTACGCGGTTTATTTTTGATATCCATTCTCTCTCCTCCCCTCGTGCGCCAAAGGAAGAAAAAAAACTGATTTGATCCAATAGGGCTACCGGAACGGCCCCTTTTCACTACTGCGGGTCTTGCTTACAGCTATTATTATAACAGCCGTTTGGAATGCTGTAGGACACTCGAAGTATGTGTTGAGTGTCAACCAGATGCTAGAGAGCGTGTTAAACCAGCGGAAATCTTGGAAGAAACGCGATGTACTCACGTGCAAATGGTGTCTTCATACCTTGATAGCAGCGGGGTGCGAAGGTGACATCTGAACATATCGTGGCTGGAGGTTAACCACAAACAAAGCATTCCAAAAAAGGTTGTTCCAAATAGCCGACGTGCAAATCGCGTATGATGCACATTAATCAATTAATCTTTTATTAATTTTTATGTTATTTCAAGCAATTGAATCAACCTTGAGTTCTTCACTCTCTCTGGCACTGATTTAGTCTGTACGTTTAAACTAAAAAGGAACAAAGAGAAATACACAAAATGCAGGAATTAACAGAGGAACATATTTAGAATAGATTATACACGGTGAGAGATTTGCAGCGCGGTGTTAATGATCTGATCGCTGCGTGCTGTGAAGAGAACAGGTTGATTTAAAAACTACCGCTGAGGGGCAGCATTGTATCATTTGTAGTATCAAGACATTTTCCACCAATGCAACAATCTAACGGGAAATCACTTTTTTTTCTATAAAAACACAGTATACCACTTTTCTGTTTTCTTTTTGCACATTGCATGGAAAGAGGTTATTTTGTTACTGTTCGTAGTTTACTATTTATATGGCTGTTAATTTTAAGCAAGCTGTACTGAAATGTCTTCACCACAAGATGTCGCTTTAACACTAGCGCATGAATGTGGTCAATGGAGCAAGGATTTCCAATTTGCAATTTCTACAGTCAGAAGTCCTTACAGAAGCACAATGAAGAAATTGTTTATCAGCTGTGTTGTGGCCTAACACCAATTATGATTTTCTTCAATGCACAAAAGAAGCTCGAAAAGCAGAATTAAAGAAGCAAGGAGCAAGACTTTATTAGACAAAGTGACAA
The DNA here is from genome assembly GCA_032275025.1 of Enteromius treurensis. Taxonomy (NCBI): domain Eukaryota; kingdom Metazoa; phylum Chordata; class Actinopteri; order Cypriniformes; family Cyprinidae; genus Enteromius; species Enteromius treurensis. Next base: position 7,048,812 of record JAUCMU010000097.1, on the reverse strand, counting down.
AGCCAAGATGACAGCCGATGCATCTGAAAACTCTATCCCTTGGGGTGTCAATTTATACCTATCTTTCTAACCATAAATGGTAGTTCTGGTTTTTAATTGGCTATGTTTTACCTCATTTTCTTATCAGCCCACCTGGCCAATTTTAATTGTTTGCCAACTTTCACTCCCCTGGCCATTTTGGTAATAGTATTTGGCCAAATCGGCCAACTCTGTTCTACTGTCAGTAAGGTGGTCGCATGGGACATACACCAAACTTGTTTATCTTTCAAATTCTGGAAGTCACCCAAAATGTATAGGGTCATCTAAGTTCTCTGAAAACCAACAGTACTCACCAGTATTACCCAATATCTGGGCCATCAAACTTTTAAAGTACATTAGGACATCCAGCATTGGAATAACTCAACATATTATTTGGTATATTGATAACCATACATCATGTTTTATATGAGTCAATACTACACTGAGTAAATAGCATAATATAAAGTAAAATAACACCAAAGCTGAATAGCATACCGAAGGTACTCTAGCTAATGCACCTATAATGTTGATGTAATGTACTACAAGAATCCTATGGGTAGGTACAGCAAGTGAACCTTTAAGAGCACTGGGCACTGTTACAAAGACAAAATTGTATTTCTTTATTTTTATAGAGCTGTCTCCAAACCAGATTGTGTCAATGAAACATGTTTAGAAAAGGTGCATCATTTATGCTCTTCACTTAATCATTTAAGAAATCATGAAACAAATACATAATTAACATGCTTGGTGTATCCTTATACAACCTCCCCTTAAATGATGGCACTCAACTGGTGTAGAAATCACTGCACATTCACTTCCTACCACAAAAATCGTGCAGAATGCAGTTTACGCAGGTTTCAGAAAAGAGAACTAAGAACGTATACTTAAGTTTGCAGTATGCAATATGTAATTCATGTGCTGCCCTGTATTAAGTCACAGTTTTGGATGCTGAAGATGTAGTGGGAGGGAAACCCGGCTCTTGGAACGCTGATGATGCGAAAGCTCACAGAGTCACAAGTAGTTAGTTGCAGGCTTAAGCGTACAACAAAAGGCATACCCAATGAGCGCACTTGAGCACCTCCCCAAAATCTTCTGATTAAAAGCGCTGGATGTTTACAAATGCCGCGCGCGCATAAAGGCGACAGCTGAGCAGAGCCGCTTCAGTATACAGGTAGAAGAAAGGGATGGATCACAGACCGGCGGATTTCAGACTTTGTGGACGCGCAAAGGCAACATTTTAGTGCAACCGCATCCTGGAATATTCTTGCGTTCACATCTAGCCGTCTTTGTCATTTAACGCTTCATAAATTAAACTGTTTTCTCGCGCACAAACATGTTTTTGTTGCTGAGGTCAGTTCTTCTTGTAAACGTGTTCTGCGCTCAATGGGAAATTGTGAATTCAGTGCAGAGTCAGTTGTGCGTGCCCGTCAGACTGGATCACGTCAAGAACAATTTAGTCAGCGCTGAAGACAGCACGTTGCCGCAAAAAGTTGTATTCAAAATAAGTGCATTTGAGCAAGATTTTGTGCTCGAATTACAGTCTGACTCCAGCTTCATTGCACCGGCTTTTTCAACGCACACCGACGCAACTGCTCAAAATTCCGCGCACAGTGAAGATCTGAGTCGGTGTTTTTATGCCGGTGAGGTGAATTCTGATTCCTATTCCTATGCAGCGCTCAGCTTGTGCAATGGGCTGCAGGGCGCATTCGGTTACGATGGCTGGGAATATTTCATCAAGCCGGCATTGAACGACACCGACTGGGAAGGTGTGCACGCGCATCTCATCAGCCGCAGATCTAACGCCAAACTTAGTGGAAACTCCACGTCAAGATGCGGCGTGGACAGCGGTCTGACCCAAACCGTGGCACAGTCTTTGGAGAAGTTTAAGCACCTAAAGGACCAACACAAGACTAATGTCACAATGTCAGTTCTGAAAAACCGCTCGAAGAGATTTGTCTCAATCCCGCGTTATGTAGAGACATTAGTGGTGGCCGATGAATCCATGGCCAAATTCCACGGTGACGACCTCAAACATTACGTGCTGACCTTAATGTCAGTTGCAGCTAAGCTTTACAAGCACCCCACCATTCTTAACTCTATCAATATCGTGGTTGTCAAGTTTATGGTGATTAACGAGGAAGAGAAAGGACCCAAGGTTTCCGGGAACGCGGCGATGACCCTGCGTAATTTCTGCACCTGGCAGAAGAAGCTGAACAAAAACAGCGACAAGCATGCGGAGTATTGGGATACGGCCATCCTATTCACGAAACAGGTAATGTGTTTCGTCAATAGGGGGCAGCATGAGAATCGACGAATCCTAGAATGATCCGGCTAATGTATCTTGCGGTAATTATATCAAGATGGCAGGCAACATGAAACAAAACTGAACACCACACAGGCGGCTGCAATTTACTTACCCAATAATCAAACCAAATTATACATGATTTATGATGACACTGTAATCAAAGCTTTTGAGTCCAAAGGTGAACTGCATACGCATAAATATGGTGTTTTGATTGTGTGGTTTGTAAAACAAAAAAGCACATGCATCAGCGTTTCTTTACTCTAACCTAAAAGTTTTTACCTGAGCGCTGGTAAATAAAGCGTGGTTAAACTCTGAAATATGTTTTGTATCTCACAGAGTAATGGGCAGGCTGCAACAAGAGTGGCCTTTCCAGTTAACCTACAGTTGCCATGGGCTTCCCATCATGTTTATAAGTGTTGTTAAGGTCATGGGTCAGGCCTGCCTTTGAGCTATTGCCCTGTATCAGCACTGCAAGTAGGAATGTGTTCTCTGAATCAGCAAAGATGCAACATAAGCAAAAAAACTGCTGAAACAATTAACTTAATGATCTCACTGATCTTTTGGAGAGTTGTTTTTAACTGATAGTGTTTTAAGCACTATTAGCCATTACATAAACACAAATTATTTTTGGGACAAATTATGATTAATAAAGGCTCCTTTTCACACAGTTCTTTTACAATACGTATCACCTTAAAACACTTTCACCTAGCACAAGATTTGTAGCCTAAAACATTCCGAAATGTGCATCACAACACCAGCTCCATATGACATTGCTGAGGTAAACTTGCTCGGTGACCCACCTGGTACAGCCAGATTCATGTTCATCTGCTTAGAGTAAAACTGAACACACCTGTGGCAGCACTCAGTGGACTTTGAAACGCTTTAAAAGTGTTGCAAAATATACAAGTTGTAACATTTTTTGCATCACTAGCAGTTTTGCAGTAAACCTGAAACGAGGCATATTCATTAGATTAAACTAAAAAACAATATTTTGAAATTACCGTCTGGCTTTACTGGTTTACCAAATTTGTATAAAATTCAGTTCCTTCCGTTTTGGTAGCATCAAGTTACTAGACATCTTTCTGCCCTTGTTTGACCTCAGCGCAGAACAAATGGAGCATTGTTTAAATGTATTTTGTTACTTTCATTAGCTGTTTGTCAGTGACACTGACCAGGGCGATATTAAGGAAAGCTTAGCATTCAGTCCTCAGATTATGATTTTACTCACACATCAACTCCTGCTTTGCATCGATTCACCCATGAACTCATTTTAAGCTGTCATCTGTTTCAGAACAGTCATAAGTGTGAAAACATTTCCAGCTCCAAAAATGCAACCATTGTATCCTCTCATAATCTGCTGCAGTTACACATGACCTGAGCTGGACATCCAAACCAGTCATGTCTGCCTGGTCTGGATGACAGCTGTAGTGAATCATTCTGAGGGGAGTAAATGTTTTATTGTTTCTTCTCCAAAGGGAACTTATGAAGCATTTTAGCAAGAGAGCACAGTTACTCCCTACATTCTTCCACTCATTATGTTCATTACTCCCTGTGGACAGAGAGAGATTGTTGGGTTTCTCAGTGGTCTTGGATGACTCAAGATGAGTTGGAGAGGGTCTAGACTTGTACATCTGCTAACCTACATAAAAGAAAAGTTTCCAACCTGAGTATGGTGTGATTACGGAAGGCTGCATGAATAATACAGGGAGAAAATGAATGAAATTACACATAAACTGACGGACGAATTCATGTATAGAACATATACATTGAATGTATAAATATATTGCAAATATAAGTTTCACATTGTTTCCTAAATGAATGCACCTCAACCAATTGTATTAAATAGCTAAAATAGGAATATTAGCAAACAGACACTTTTTTTTAATGTGCCAGTTGCTGTTTTTCATTAAAACGAATGGGAACTAGAGCTTTAAAGCTTAAAAAGACATGAAAAATAGCTCTTATGACTTACGCACTTAATTTCATGTCTTCTTAAGACTTGACAGCTTTGTGTAAGAAAAAGAAAAGTTGTTATTAATTTTCTGCACTGAGAGATTGACGCGATTTGTGAACCAAACATTCCTTTTAGTCAGATCTTATAAATAAATTAGTTGATCGGGTTCACAAAGCAGGATTTTAATGAAGTGAACACAAATTCGATGAAGATTTTGGACTGGCCCTCTTACAAAAATATTACACAACTTCAGATTGTACTTAAAATAAATTGCACTTTTATATTCTTTTGCATCCTTATTGAAGTTTTTAAAGTGCCTTATACTTTAACGGAAAAGTGTTACCAGTACATTTTTAGGTTTTCCTTCTTTTCTTTTGTGTTCAACTGGGTTTAGAAGAGCGTAAGTGTGAGTAAATGATGATGACGGAACTATTTCTTTAAGCTGTTTATGTCAGAAAGGCAAATGTATACAAAAGAGGTTAAGGGAGTTTCACAAAGGACTATGGGAGATACACTAATGGGAAGTGTCCAGTTTCGTTGGGAGCTTCCCCTAACCACAGCCCCAGCTGCGAGCGATCCGACTCTTTACCCCTCTTTCTCCTCCTACCCCCTTTCAGTCTGTTTCCCATTACTAATATTTAATGAGGGAGAGGCTGAGGGTGATGGAGAGAGAAATGCAAGAAAGATAGAGAGAGAAAACCTATGTGCCCGCTGTGTCCGGGCCCACCTGCTGCAGAGCTCCAATCCCAGCTGCAGCCTGAGAGTAAAACAGCATATCTTTCCATTCAGGTTGTTCAATAATGACCTCATTTTTTGTCAAATGATGTAGAGGCATCAAAACCTGCAGTGGGTTATTGTGGGTATTTTAATCATCAATTAAATACTATGGCAGCAAATATGTTTTTTAATAAGTACATTTGCAAGAAACAAGAAAAGTCTCAAAATGAGTCATGCAAAAATGCAACGGTTCATGTTTAATAAAAACCAGAGCAGGAATTGTAACTAGGCCACTGATGCAAGAGAGAGGCTGAGAGTCATGCTATGGCAACATGAAATGTAACCATTACAACAGTGACACAAGATAAATTTACAAAGCTCTACATGCAACTGCAGCACAAGAAACAGAGTTCACAGTGTGCATGTGTAATAGCATTCATTTCACATCAAATTAACTTTTGTTGTTAGCTGGCCAGACAATTTTGCTTCCTTCAGCATTGAACAAACTGATGTAATTGAATCTATTTTGTATCGTAAAATTTGCTTTTTGTGTATATTCAAAATGCAAATTGCACATTCTTTTGAGGGCTTATGTTTGGTTGTAAGTATGCTTGACGTTCCATGTAAAGCATTACTGGTATTTTATAATGGATCTGTGTTATGTAATTTAGGTAATTGGGAACAGCAAGCCAGTTGAAAAGTTTGACTCAGCTGTTCATCACAGAGACAGAAAGGCGCATCTGCAGTTTATTTGCATTTTCTAAATACAGCTTTTATCAAAGGCATTTGTTCACTATCTGAGGTGCTATATAGGTTGATGGCCTATGCGTTATCCTTCAAGAGTCAAGCATTTACAGCACTTCATGTTTTTTTTTTTTTTAGAACGATATAGGAACATAACCACATCTATGTATCTCAGATTGCAGTCTATAGCATTTCTTCAGAAAAAATATATCACTGCTGATTCCAACTAAATCACATTTGCACAATTTGCCCTCTCAGTATGGTCCTTGGCTGGCAAACTAAAAGTATCCAACAGCCTTGGGCTACATACTTTAGGCCCATCTCCTATTTTTATATAAAAACATATTTGGTTTGAAAATGATCACTAACTTGGGGCTTGTTGACTGTCATGCGAGCTTGTTTTTTGCAGTTCCTGTGGTTCTGAAGTTTATCACATGGTATGATTAAAAAGAAACTTTTTGTGCTTGTTGGAACAGCATAAAATAACAAGAATGCTTAAACTTAAGATTTTCGCAATCATTAGAAGAAATAACTCATTTTTGTAAGGCTGAAGAACTACAATATAATTGCTATGCAGCCTGTGTTTAATTATGTGCTTGTTTGCACAGACACTCTGCTGGAAGTGTACATCTACCCGGGTGGCTAACCATATAACCACTACCGCCCCACAGGGGTACTGTTAGATAGTTTATCAGAGAAAGTACAACAACGATATAGATAGAAAGTGCGAAGGAAGGCAAGAGTTAGTGAGAGAGGGGAAAAGAGAGAAATGCACATATGGAACAGTTTGGATTTTATAAAGGCATAATGAAAGTCGTATGTTTGCAATGTTGGATGCCAATTGGGTCAGCGCTGCTTGTGGAGAGTATGGGCAAGATTCCCCCCCACCCTGTTTTGCCGAGGATAAAGTGATTTCTTGCCAAACATGGAGATTGGATATAAAACAATGGATAGATAAGTTAACTGAAATGACTTGGAAGTCTGTTCTCATTGCTTATCTAACATTATTGGTGCACAGGACCATTAGCTAAACCAGAACCTGAAATGGTCTGATTTTGTTTCCTCCACCTGGCACAGTCAGATGGCTAGAATCCAAAAGGCCCATACCATATTTTATTACTCAAGCATGTCATCAGGCACTTGGAGTCTGAACTCTAGGGGAGGGGGGGTGAATAAGTGGGAAAAATTGTAAAATGAATTCACTGAGGACAATGGAGTAATAAGTTGATCAGATAACATAGAAAAAGTTTCTGAAAAATATTACATAGAAAAAAAAAAAACATTTTTTTCCCCCTTCCTATTCCATCCATCAATGCATCGCTTTTTAAATCCAGGTCAAACAAGTTTGTCAGGATAGGTTTACAGTGTTTCTTTTTTGTAATCAGATGTTTTATATGATCCGAATAAAAAAAAAACTTGTAAAAGTAATTTACATTTGAGTTTAGAAAACATCCAAAATGCAAATAATAAATGAAACTATTATTCTCACAGCTGAACAGATGTATGAGTAAGACGTAGAGAATGGTCTCCAAAGGAACTGTTTGTAATAGTTTCTGTATACTAGTCTAGACGTTTCTGGACTACATATGATCAAAGTAACAAGCTTAACAGCTGTGAACAACCATGTTCATGTTTTTTAGTAATCCAATCAGCAAACCATCTGCGTTCAGATTTGTTTGTGCATGGTTTGTAACGAGCACTAATGTAAAGTTAAAAACCCTTGTGAATGAAGCAGCTGGTGTGAATGCAGTGGTGGCTAGAGATATTTAGAAAAAGAGCTCACACCTTTCCAGTTACAGTAAATGTTTTTGTGGGAAGAAATCATGGTTGCCTACATTTTGAAAATTTGGCAACATTGTGGTATTTTCATCCTGTGAGTGTAGAGTCAGGTCTCAGAATGAGTCAACTCGACAAAACTAAATTTCCTGGAGGATTACTTTTTTATTTTAAAAAAACTTGTGTTTGTTTTATTAGCAATTTATCTTGGGAACAAATAGTATTGCAATTGTTATTCACACAAAATTGTGTCTTAAGAATACGCTCCCAACCTATATGTTTAATGCAGATGCCTGACTACTGGGAAGTACTTGGATGTAGTGAATGTCAAGAGAATGTCTAAAAAGACTAGGGTGACTTGATTATGATTAGCCCCATGATGATTCTTGGGAGTTAGCAGCTGAATTCAAATACATCAAAAAAGCAGAGAGAATATGCAAACTAAACCAAACTTTTAAAAGAGAGAGATGTAAAATATAAGGAAGCCAGATTACACTGTGTCCTTGTAGGGCATGGATGTTTACTGAAAATAACTTTTTAATGGTTATGTATGAGTAGACATTGTGATTTAAGTTAAAGATGTCAGAGGCTTTTGGGCTTCTGAGTACAAAATGTGTTTTTGAGTGTTAAATGAGTTTACGCTGTTGAATAACAGGAGTTGAACTGTCTCTCCTGAATGTGGCGAAGCTTCTGTTCCCTTCAAGTGTCTTGTGGCCAGAGAGAAACTCTACATTTAATGCTAAGGTTACGAGCACAGTCAATGTTGGTCCTTTTTTGGAATTAGTATAGGGTGTTGCACCATGGGATACGGTTGACCAGCAAACCTGCTATTATGATGTTGATTCAGAAAGATATTTTGAGCAAATCCATTTTAGACTGTGGTAACACAATATAGGTCAGTTGGAAATTCTTTTGGTTTGACATACTGCATTTTATACCAGTAAAAATTAGAGCTATTTTGGGCATGTGAAATATTTCCATGTCAATTAAAAGCACATTCTTCTAGCAACCTATTCCATATTTTTCACTCTCTGTTTCTCACTCAAAGCTAGTATGATTCTACAGTTGAATTTATCTGTAATGCCCTTTTAATTATAATTTCATTTTTATAACTTTACATCCAGGATTAATTACATCCAGTAATTGTTTAGTTTTAATCACCAATTTAAATATTAGTTAAATATTTAGCTCTAAATATGGACTGAAGAGGAAATGTTTCTTTAAAAGTTACAGCTACGCCTACTTTTATGGGTTAAATATGATCAAATGTCATTTGTACTAACATTGACATGTAATTACAAAACCAATCCTGGTAACACTTAAGATTAGGGAACACATTTTTCCAAATGGAAAATATGTGCTTTATAATTACTAATGAACAGCCAATATGCTTGTCATTAGCTACTAGTTAATAGTGAGAATTGGTCCTTAACATGAAGTGTTACCCAAATCAAAAATTCGATGAGAATGATGACCACAATTTGTTTATGTTCTGATGATTTAGGATCTGTGTGGAGCCTCAACATGTGACACACTGGGTATGGCAGATGTTGGCACCATGTGTGATCCCAAGAGAAGTTGTTCTGTGATTGAAGATGATGGGTTGCCATCTGCCTTCACTACTGCCCATGAGCTTGGTAAGTGTGAACAGATGTATAAAGCTCAACTGTAGGGTTCTGGCAGTTCAAATCCCATTCATTTTCTCCATTGACAAAATGTAAACTCTTTCAAAAGAGACCTACTGTACATTACAATGAGCTACAAGATTGTTAAAAATTATGTATGCTTCTGTTGTCAGCATGAGTGACTTCAATAAATACAAAAAAGATAATAGTTAATCTTCACTTAAAAATTGCATTACCCATAATTCCTGGCTGTTTTCGTGGGGGTCAAGATTTGACTGACTAGCAGTTTGCCATGAGCTGTGGTCAAGTGGTCAGGAACTGTATTTGTTATTTTTTTTTGGTACTGTTCTATGAGGTCCGCATACATCATCATTTTAAAAGTAATAGATTTTGCATCTTGAAGATGTTGCCACAGATCTTCTGGATTGAGTCTGTCGCAGTTTGTTTTGTTACGCCATTCCAGACAGACTGGATGATGATCAGATCAGATCTCTGTGTAGAGCACTGGCTGTTGTCAGACTCCTTGTGCAGACAAAAATCTCTCTACATTATTACAATTAATGACAAAAATAATTTCTGTAAATGTAAACGGATTTTTCACTACCGCAAAAAAGATAGAAATAACCCACTTAAAAGCTTTTTTGTTGTTTTCATGCTGGTGAAAATACTAGTGGCCTAAGACATTGGCACAGTACTGTATCTCTCATTATTTATGCTTCGCTACATGAATCAGTGGGCGGTGATAAACAGGCAGGTGTTGATCATCTTGGTGGTGCTTCCCTACACTATAAAATCATATTTTTTTAGTGCAATGACATCTTATATTTTGGTTTCTCAGTTCATGTATTGAATATTGATTTAGTACATTATACACAATACCACTGACAAACACTAACCACAGTTTCTCCTAAACTTGCATTCATATCAATCCCAGCACAAGCTTGATGGTCCAATAACAAACCTATCGCATCGTCATTTATTATATTTAGAGGTGCTGAAATCTCCGAACTGAATGCTTGCCAACCCTACTCAAAATGTGGGTAATTGCAACATCTAAAATCTTTTGGAGGATCTCCACAACATTGTCCCAGAGATGATGTTCATTCAACTCAGATTAGCTCAGTGGAGCGGCTGAGGAAAGATAAGCTCTTTTGAAGTGGTTCGTTTTGCTGTAGGAAACCTCATAGGCGGGTTTGCAAAAGTTTCCTCTCAAGGCCAGGGAGGAAATGTGGGGAGATGTTGGAGGTATTGTACAAATGAGTCAGCGTAGCTGCGGTCCGACTGCTGACAGGAAAATTGCATTAAAATGATTGTTGATTTAAATTTATATTTGGATAATTTCTACAGAAATGATCATTTACGTGAGTGTAAAGTGCTGAAACAAATTGCAGTTAGTTTTTTTATCCCTCTTGTGTTCTCACACCTTTATCCTCTCTTTTACTCCTTCGCCGCTGCAGGACATGTCTTTAATATGCCACATGACAATGTTAAGGCATGTGAGGAAGTGTTTGGCAAGCTGCAGGACAATCACATGATGTCTCCCACTCTGATACGGATCAACCGCACCAGTCCCTGGTCACCATGCAGTGCTGCCATTATCACTGACTACCTGGACAGTGGACACGGTAAGTAATAGAAAGCGATATTGTGCATATTCTATAGACCTACACTTAATCTGTTACATTTGGCCTGAGAGTGGTTTGCATGGATTTTGACAATATGGGAAAGCTCCAAAATGTATTTTAAAAATGAATTAACCCCCTGAAGTAAACTGAAGTGGCCTTAATATGGTTTGCATAAAACAAAAATTCTAAAAGCAACACTGTTTCCACATATGTTTGGCCTTTAAAGGTAACCATACACTGGTAATGCCATGTGAAAGTGAAGAACAACACACAGCAGTAATGAAATATAAGACTATTTTTGACACACAATAAATCTATGCTACAATTTGCCTTTAAATATAGATCAAAGTGTTGTATCTTAAGTTTAAATGCTTTTTAATTGCATTAGTGTATAATGAAGCTATATTTTAATGTGAGGGTTGGAGCAGCTTGGCTACATGTTCCTCTACTACTGTAAAGGACTACTGAAAATAAACATTGAATCAGCAATGACAGGTTAAATGAATGGGAGTAATTACATTTATTTAAATATATTAATGAAATAAAATAAATTTTTAAAATTTATTTTAAATCAATAAGAACATAGTTTAAATAAAAATATGACACAGGTGTTTTTAACATTGATAATAAGAAGTATTTCTTTTAAACACCAAATCAGCATATTGATTTCCGAAGGATCGTGTGACGCTGAAATAACTGCTGGTGGAAAGTCATTTTAAAAAGCTCTTTCAAATTATTACTGTTTTGACTGCATTTTGGTCAAAAAATGCAGCATTGGAGGGCATGAGAGTGTATATGCACATGCTCAGGGCTAGTAGGTGAGCCTGGGTTTAACACCTCAGTGTCAGTGCTTTCTGAAAAGCTGTCTTCAGAGAAATAGACATCTCAAGGTCAGCCTACGTTACAGCCTGCAAATCTACATTCTTGTTGAAACAGTGTGGCGACTGACGTAACTGTTTGACTGGAGCGTTTCTGTGAAGGTTTACAGTGGGGTCCCTGAAGGATTCAGAACTCCTCTCAGGGCTTATATTTGCCCTCTGTAGACAAAGACATATGTATATATACACTTATGTCTCTGATAAACAAAAATCTAAAACAAATATATCATGTCACACTCCAATCATGTAGGCAAACATTAGTTTCTTACTGCAAGAAACTGTACATACTGTATATTTAAGTAAAGAATTACAGGTAAATTGAGTGCTGTAAATACAATTTCATAAAACTGTGTATAACATTCTTTTATTATTTGACATATTTGCAGGCGATTGTCTGTTGGATCAACCTCAGAAACCGTTAGCTCTTCCAGATGTGCTCCCAGGTGCATCGTATGGTTTAGAGCGGCAGTGTGAGCTTGCCTTCGGTGCCGGCTCAAAGCCGTGCCCGTTCATGCAGGCACCATGTCAGCGTTTGTGGTGCACAGGAAAGACCCGCGGGCAACTGGTGTGCCAGACAAGACACTTTCCATGGGCAGACGGAACCAGCTGCGGGGACGGACAACTCTGCATGAGGGGCACATGCATGGACAAACAGGAGATCACCAAAGCTAAGGTAACTTCACACATCTACAGTGTCCCAAATACTTGGATGGATGGCTGGATATACAAACATGCAATGCTGTTTTGATAATGCTCAATTGCACAGTTTCTGAATTTTTAGAAAAAGGGATTTAGTTGAATGAACACATTGAACACATTTTTAAAAGAACTCTCACTGCAGTGTAAAAGATGTCATGTGACCAGAACAGAGATTTGACATACTGATGTCAGCCTGTTAAACGCACTGAACTTGACCTCTTACTTGCCCTGTTGCTTAGCGATCTTGCGCGTGAACCGTGAACGTGTTCTTGGTGGCCAAGTCATTTGGGATTTAGTAGTAAAATATAGCTTGTTGTTAAAGGACATTCAGCATTCAAAGGTCAAGTGAGTCGTGACAACCCCGTCTTCCTGTTTCTTCTGTATTAGGTGGATGGTAGATGGGGTAAATGGGGGCCGTTCGGTACCTGCTCCAGAACTTGTGGAGGCGGAGTGCAGCTGTCAAAGAGAGAGTGTGACAACCCTGTTCCAATCAATGGCGGCAAATACTGCCAGGGAGTGAGGGTCAAATACCGGTCCTGCAACCTCTTTCCATGCCCTGACACAGGTTTAAATGTTTTTCATCTACACAAAATCAGCATCAGTGTAAACAAAAGAAAAGTAAACTAGGACCATTTTACTATTTGTAATAATTTTCTGCATGGAATATAGTATAAAATAAGAATTTCAAGAATGTGCACCACTTACATGTGCCTCATTGTCACTTTAGGCAAGAGCTACCGTGAGGAGCAGTGTGAAGCCTTCAATGGGTTTAGCCTGAACACCAACAGGCTCACCCCCTCTGTGGTGTGGGTGCCCAAATATTCTGGTGTTTCGGCTAAAGATACATGCAAGCTCATCTGCAGGGCAAATGGAACAGGCTACTTCCATGTTCTTGCACCTAAGGTGAGCAATTAACATGTTGAAAGCCATGTCAATTTGAATAAAAAAAAAAAAATTCAATACAAAATGAAGTTTGGATTTAAAGCATCAAAAATATAAATAAAATATGATTTTAATATAAATTTCAACAGTTCATGCATTGGGAAATATGAGTGAAATACTAGGGTGGGCAATATGGTAACGGTACATATCAAAATATAGTAATTTTTGCTAAATGAGGTCTTTATGAAATCAAAATGTTATAATTCTTCTTACAAAAAACTAGCCTAAATGAAAAAAAGCTTACTGGGGACAAGTAAACTGTTGTTTGCCTTCACTTAAGACCTAAATTACAGTATTTTGGATTCTTGCAAAGATGTGCATTTTAACCATACAGCAGCAACAATGTCTCATGCGCATGTAAAGCAAAATTCGTTCTCTTTTGTTGCTGATTACATTTTATTGGCTTAAAATCACTTGTTTTTAAACTGCAATGCTTAAAAGAGCATGCAAACAATAAGCGAGCATGTGGCACAGCAATGTTAGAGTTCTACGGGTTTAACATGTTGGCTATAGTTTACTATATTAGTTACAGTTACACATATAAACTACATTTGACATGAATTCTCTCGCTGGAAGCTTATATGGGGGATGTGGGAAATATGAGTCTGGGAGTCTCACTAACATAAAGTGAACTTAACACACCTTAACACCATACTTTTGCAATAGTTTGGTACATGAAATAACAGTTCTGAGTTATTAAACCTTCATTCTAGAATTTATTGAAAGGAAAAGGACCATTAAATTAAAACCACTGCTATAGGCATGTAAGAGGTGAAAAGCCTGGGGAGCATACCTGCTTTACACTTACGTCAGAATCCACTACAGGCAGAGTTGAGTGGTCAGGAAGAACAGATGAAAGTGAGAGGAAAGATAAGGAAGGTGAAAGGGCCTATCTTTGTGAGATACTGTTGTGCAGTGAAACTGTACAGACGCAGCAGTTACGTCAAGGCTAGAGGTATGTTTATGAGACCAGGATTTGACACTGAAGAAACTATTCAGAGCTTGAACTCTTAAAGCGACAGAATGAACGGTCATCTTCTAAAGACAAGTTTTTCCAAAGGCAAAAAAACAAAGGAATAATTAAACAATACCCAGACTAGACTGTACATTAACTGAGTAAGCCCCATTTCTAATTTTAAGGTGTAGTTCATCCAAAAAAATGAGCAACAGAATAGAGACAAAAAGAGCTTAAATGTAGACATCGGTTGTTTTAGTGCACCCCCACGTGTACTGTCAGAAACCTGCTCTAAATCATTAGTACACAAATAAATGGTTTTGCTTATAAAATTAATTGTTGTATAAGAACTGACCTACTTTTTTCTGTCACCATAAAATGCTACAATTATGGTAAGCACAAGATTTCTGGCATGTAACTCATTCTTCTCTGCTTTTTATAGGTTGTTGATGGTACACCATGTTCTCCTGACTCCTCATCAGTCTGTGTCCAAGGCAAATGCACAAAGGCAGGCTGTGATGGAAAACTGGGTTCCAACAAAAAGTTTGACAAGTGTGGTGTCTGTGGAGGAGATAATAAAAACTGCAAGAAGGTCTCAGGCCTTTTCACCAAGCCCATGTAAGTGAAGACGGGTCACACAAATGATCATAAAATGAATATTAACCTCATGTTTTGTTAAGCCTGGGGATCAGTACAGATATTTTTTGAATTTTTTAACTGATGTACTAAGAAAGAAAGGTATATCCCAAAACCATACTAATACTTCTTCTGACCTTTCTCTTCTCAGGCATGGTTACAATTTTGTGGTCATGCTTCCTTTGGGAGCCTCTAACATTGACATCAGACAGCGTGGCTACAAGGGCATCGTGAGTGATGACAACTATCTTGCAGTCAAGAACAGCCAGGGCAAGTACCTGCTGAATGGAAACTATGTGGTTTCGGCCATGGAGAAAGATATTCTTGTGAAAGGGAGTCTGCTCCGCTACAGTGGAACAGTTGGCTCCTCCGAAACTCTTCAGGCCGTCAAGCCTCTGGGAGAAGCCCTGGTTATTGAAGTTCTATCTGTAGGCCAGATGACACCTCCACGTATCCGCTATTCTTTCTACCTGCCACGGGAGATCAAAGATGCCAAGGTGCAAAAGAAAGAAGAAAAGGCACATGCTGAAAACAGTGTTCTTAGGGAGGAGGGCGTAATCAGTAAAGGTGGAAAAGAGGCAGATCTTCTTAAGGACCCAATCTCACCATCGTATGTCAAAGATATTGCACCAAAACCAGGAAAGTGGGTAGCAGCCGGTTGGGACGTGTGCTCGGTTACTTGTGGTAATGGGCTCCAGAGAAGGATGGTGCAGTGTCTCGGGGGAGACGGTGGGCCCGGAATGGAGTGTGAGCCTGCCCAAAAGCCCAGTGCTATTCAAGCGTGTGGAGAACCTTGTCCCATGTGGGAAGTGGGCAACTGGTCCCCCTGCTCCAAGACATGTGGGAAGGGCTTCAAGAGGCGCCTGATTCGATGCGTTACCAATGTGGGAAAGCTGCTTCCCAGGGAGAAGTGTGCAGACAAAAAGAAGCCACAGGAGCTGGACTTCTGTTCACTAGCCCCCTGTAAATAATCCACCCCTCCATTTAATATTTCTCTACATGGACCTTCTATTTTGTCAAAATTGCATATTCAGCAGAGAAAAGTATATAGAAAAAGACTATGTTCTGGTTCAAAGTTTATATTTTTTCATCTGTCTGACAATTGGGGAAAAAATGGACAGCTGTGGAAATAAATGACTGATAAAAAGGCAGACAGCTGAGGTTGTAAGATAAACAGGCTTGAAGACCAATGCAAATAGTACTCTACCTCTAATTCTAAGCAAATCCATCACCTGTAAAACATTCAGATGAGACCAAATTCAAAATCCTGTCTGATGTCATTAAAATTTGTAGGTAATGGGTACATGTACATTTTTTGTATGTTTGAATATATAGAATATAGATGTATTGACAGCACCTAAAACATAAAAGTATCGCTAACCACAAAGATAACCATTTTATAGACTTTTTTTGTTCATTTTAATGTTAAATAAAGTGAAAAAGCATGACAAAGAACATATTAGTTTAATTGATTAAATGCAGGCAAATCAATGATTTTTAATCTTTTTAATTTTAAATCAGGATTTAATATTTTTTATGCCTATAAATCATTCATCTGTAAAATGTTTCCATTTAGTTGCTGTTAATATGTCAATGATGCACATGTCTATGCAAGCATATGAAAATGTATATGATAGAACCCCACTCACTATGAATACATGTGATTAATAATGACAACACTTTGGACATTACTATCCAAGTGTAACTATTAAGCCTAAACTGCACAAATCCATTGCTTTTGACTGAATGGATGATTTTTTTAAAAATGTTTTCCTGCAGACATCAGTGTAAACATCTCTATTTGTGTGAGCAATTGATGTTTGAAATGGCCATTAATTAATGTGTGTGTGGTGGAGGCCAAACTAAATACTGATACAGTCCATCTGGGTTAACAGAAACATTCCACAGGGTATATAATAAACTAGCTCACAAATGCCCTTGTACTGCATGTAACTGGCTGCAATCTATACCTTCTTCTCTTCAAAACTCTGTGGAGCTGTGGAAATGAACTGGGGAGAGACTCCTTATTAACCAAAAATGAAGATCCAAGAAGGAGACTGGAATATTTGTAATGGAGGTTAAACATTTGATTTGCTGGTTTACTAGTTTTTCCATTTTCTTCACATTGCTTAAGGACTGAGAGGAAGCACAGGCTACATTTCTATCAGCACAGTTTCTGTGTCAACAAATAGGCCTAAATATTAGCATTTTTTCACAAATAGAGCGAGGAAGCCTGTTCCCAATGCTTTACGTCATGCAAATAAATGAAGTCATCTGTGTAGTAATGTAACTGGAAGTCTTCTTACCACTTACCACATGGCCTTTTGTGCAATGCAGCGATCCACCTTTACCACTGCAATATGACATGCAGTAACTCAGAGGGGCCATTTTGACAAAGTACAGATCATGGAAATGTTTAAGTCTTTGCCGATGTATTAGCCCGCTAAAACAAAAACAGCAAGGAGAGAGCCTTATGTACACAAGGCCTGTGTTTTATCTGTAGGTGTGTGTTAGCCGTCTGTCCCTAAACTCTTTTTGCATGTCCATTCATCTCCTTGAAGTCACTGTTATTTAGCTCAGCAGACCTAATTTTTTTTTCTTTTCTGGCCAGCATATTTCCTGCTTTCAGACATGTTCTGTACTGCCAAACACATTCCCTTCTCATCCAGCTTTCAACCAGAACCCTTTTTAATTTGTTGTAATGCTGTTTATCTCCTCTCCTCTACCTACCACTGAGCCAGAGGCCAGCTGCTATAATCATGCCCTGTCTGGTACAGTTGCCATTTTAAATTATTATTTTCAATGAATTTTAAGAACTGGTGGCACAAGGTTGTACAGTGTCATACTTTGTACACAGTAAGTGAAAATCCCTGTAATACGCTAAACATGTTACGTTGATAATCAAGGTTCTTCAGAGTGACCATATCGTCCATCTAAAAGATGGTTTCTGTATTACTTTAATGCATATTTTTCTTTTGTGCTTTTGTACAGCAAAAGATTTCAATGTCCTGCATGGGCTTGTATACCATGTATACATCCATCTGGCTGTGCATAAACAAGTCATGTAAATAAATACCTATTATGTCTTGTTATACATATTTTTTTTCTTGTCATGCTTCAAGGTATTTATTCCAAATAAAACATGTAGAAATATTTTGTAGCCTTTGTTATTTATTGTACTGATAATTGTCTTTAAAAAAAAGTCTCGTTTGACTCATTCGCTAACTTAGCTTGACAATAAGGATGGGAATAAAAAAATCTGAAATATTTTCAAACTCCTGAGACAACGAAAGGAAAGAAAGATGGAAAAAAGTGGTAATATTTCAAGCTGTTGAATGTAACAGCTGCACACTTGCCGTCTAGGGCCTTTTAAGGCAGTTTGACCTCGATAGGATGAGTATATAACTTGGAGAGTGATATCATGGCTGTGCATTGTGGGTAGTGGGACAGACTAGTGCTATTACATCAAGCAATAAGCATTGTTCTGTCGGGCCAAAACAGTCTAATTTCAACTGACCTACATAAGGACCAGCACGGACTACAAAACAAGACTAGACAACAATGAAAAAGGATTTACCCTCTTCTTCCTTGTTTTACCTTCTTGTGTTTAATCCTGACACTGTTTGAAGTCCTCTCTAGAAATATGCTGGTATCTCTTTAAATGCTCTGCTCATCTTTTAACACCAGTTTTTTTTTATTTTTTACAACTTGTGGGGAAGGGTGCAGTTTTTTTTACTGTTTGTCAATATTCCACCATTACCACCCACAGACAAGAACCTGAAATATAGCCTTCATAATACAACGCTATCTTAATATCCTGCCTGAAACCACTGACCCATAAACCTTTGTCCATAAACCATTCTTTGGGGATCTCATATTCATTCACATGTTGGATGGACAGGAGAGCAGAAAATAGTTGGGGAAAATTCTCTGTGAAAGTTATACAAGGAATTCGTATTTCTACTGGAGGAACTAATGTTTTCCTAATAACGGCTATGATAAAAACCACAACTAAAAAATGAACTGGCGCGAACATATGTGCATGAACAAATCTGCCTGATTAAATGAATGACTTGATGATTTAACGGATGGTCTTACTCAAAGTAGCTTATAAGTTAGAAGAATTTAAAACCAGCAATTTACAGGAGCTAACATTATTAGCAGAACCAAAATACAAAGAGCAGACCATTAAGAAACAGACGGAAAGGAGGTGCTAAAGAATGTGTCCTTTATATAAAGTGCTCTTGTTTATGGTGATGAAAGTACTCCGTTTGTTGAAGGTTGTGATGGTCTGAGAAGATGAGCAAACCAGACGTTCTTGTTATTTTGCAAAAAAAAACAGTAAATAAAGTCTTCTGTTAATGTGTCCTGATGCACTTTTGTTTATAAAGCTCTGAAATCCAATTTTGTCCAGTTACAACATGCTAAATGCCAAATGTTTTCTCAGCCAGGTCCCATATGGTGAGTCATACTGCTGCATGACGTGAGAGTATTGCAACCCATTTTACTGTCATGTAGAGTCACTGCAGCTGTTTGCTAAACATCTGCACCATATTCATGCTTTTATCAACAATAAAACTTGCCTAACTACCAGTTATTATTAATCCAGTAGTCTTATTCCCCTGGTTTTAAACAAAAGGCTTAACCTAGTCCCAGACTAAAATGTAAAACTGAGCTGTTTCAACTGAAAGAAACTTAAAATATTAGGGGTGTAACGGTTCACAAAAATCACGGTTCGGTTCTATAAGATACATTAGTGTCATGGTTCGGTATGTTTTCGATACGGCAAAAATACAATAAAAAAAGAGAATTTTTTAGATTTTGTTTTCACATTTTTACATTTTACATTTTTTAATTTTTTTTACATAAAATGACTTTGTGGGGGGGGGGGGGGGGGGGGG
>JAUCMU010000097.1:7008673-7028937 GCA_032275025.1 Enteromius treurensis | reverse complement strand
GACTACTTAGTAAAGTGAAAGAAGTGTTGTTACCAATGTCCTGTTACACATTTGTACTTACACACACCATTCTGAGGGTTGTTACATTTGTGTAGTTACAGAAATATTACAGCTGTAGATATTATGTAGCAATGTCTGTGGTTACACTACATACACATCTAGTTACTACAGTATGTAGTTACACAGGTATTAGGGGCACTTACTATAAAGTGAGACCCGATTGTAAAAACTTATTGTAAATTGTACATATTTGATATTTTAAACAAACAAACAAATCAATATCCAAATATTTGAGAGACAGAAATAAAGAGAAAGAAGGAAAACAGAAGTGATGTATATTAAATATGAAAACAAAGTATTCCAAATAATAAAACAATAACGTGCTATTTTAATAAAGTATAATAATAAAGTAATAAAGTATGAGCTTTTTTGGGGGATCACGCAGACAGTCACACTTTCAATTTCTTAGACTCACAGGAAGAAATATACACCACATTTATTCTCAACATTGTCTCTATTGACTTCAAATACATATGCTACAGTCAAGAAAAGAGAAAAGTTCTAATTAATTTTGCCATTGTAAATCCTGAGGAGAAACACTTCCAGGCATCATTAGAATATAAAGCTTGAAAAGGTGTGTATTGTGCTGTGCTGAACATAACAAAAACTACAGAATCACAAGTAGCAAAATGGAAATGAATTATAAAAGTGTCCATGAAATCTGGTTCACTCAATTCAAATAGGGTACGTGGAGTGTTTTAAAGACGCCCAAAATGAGAGCAAACATGCAGAAGCACAACCATAAGAATTCATTCTTATGCAGCCAAAACATTTATGGCCCACCCTAAAGCTAAAGCATTATATACGGGCTAGACTCATCATCTGTTTTTATGGAATGCATCGCTCAAAGAAATATTCTTTTATCATACTGAAATCAACAAAACAAAACAGCCATTAAACATAAAAAAAAAAAGTTCTCTCCGTTTGCAAAATAATATGTCTGGACTCTTGGAGATCTTTTAATGTAAACCTTTTTTTTTGGTTTTCCCCTTGAAAAATTATCTTCCACTAAATATAAACAGTTTACATCAAAAGGGAAATTAAGATGGTTATACAACCACATAAAAAATATTGAGATTTACTGCAAAGGGTTACAGCGATAACAAACACACCGCCTCTCCTTCGTTCTTTTTCATGACAAATTACTGCCAGTCTGTTCAGCCTGATATGAGAACTGCTCATTAAGTTTGGCTTCATTGGACAATCAATCAACGGGGAACGTAGAAATCCACCGTGGTCCACTATTCAAATCATCTCAGGGATAGAAGTGAAAAAGAAACACCTTGAAAAGGTACTGATTAGAGGACAGCATGCAGCTTTCGTTTCTTCTGTAGTGGCCGAGAAGACGGTGACATCGTTAAAGTGTCATTTTAAACACAATGCGTTGCTTGGATATGGTTTTTGGCATTCTGGTAATTGGGTGTTTGAATGTGCGTCACATTTGAAGTCGGTCCACGAGTGACTCACAAGTGCCCTACAGAGCGAGCTTTCTGTCGCCTTTCTTGGATGTGCATATTAGACTTAATGCGCACAGTGTGACTCAACCCCTCCCAACCAAAATGAAAATGAAGAATGGAAATTAAGAAAAGTATGTTCTGGACTTTTTTTTTTTCCAAAAGAAACTGCAAATTGTATTTTTAATTGCATTTTCCACATTTGGGTGCATACATTTTCACCAAATGCAATTGTAAACCTTGAATTGCCGTTTGCATTTCGCTTTTGCGAACGCACAGTGACTGCCGCATTTCAAATGAAAAAGCAAAGTCCATTTGCAACTGCATTTCCAATTTCTTACTAGCTACGAGTCATATTTAAATAGCAATATTAATAACCAAATTTACTTTTATACTTAGTTTGCATCATGCATGCTACCTACCAAAACTTGGAATCGCAATTCCTATTGCTTTTCCTGTTTCTTCACAAAAGCTGTCAATCAATGTGAGGGGCCGAGACTATACTAGGGGGTGTGTTTGTATGTACAAGATGATGTACCTCTTTATTACAAATTATTATTATTATTTACTTGGTTAACTCTTTAGGCACAATTATTTACATCTTTGTGTATACTTTTGTCATTAAATTGTGGTATACAATTCTAAACTAGAAAGCCCTCTGAAAGAATGTCTTTAAAGAGATTATTATTAGTAGTATTTATAAGTAGTTAATAAACAGTAAATCTTTTTTCAGGACATAAACACACAAACACACACAACGGGATGGGGGAAAAAAACATAGAACAGAAGCAGAAGGAGAAGGAACAAACATTTGTTGTATTACAATGCCTTAAGGGCTCTTCATAAAAGTGCTATTGCCACACAAAGCTATTGAGATCCATATGTCTGCATTTAGCTTTCTGAGTGGACAATACCTGTGCCCTGGAGGAAGACACAGTGGAAATGCTTGTCTCTGAGATAATAGGCAAACAGATCAACAATGTTACACCAACCTGGTAAAGTCCAGTCAATACTCAGCAGGCCACACAGAGAGAGCAGAAGAATGTCTCTAGTGTAACAGAGGTGATGAGAGGAACTGCTGTTCATCAGCATTAGTGCCCTAATGGAAGTCTGTGTGGGTACACTACCTCTCCCTGCAGACGTATATTATGAGAAATGAGAGTCTCAGTAGGTTTCAGGATATTTAGGCGTTACGCATACTGTACTTAAAACTGATGCCATTAGAATTGTGTGTGGGTGATATGATTATCAGTTGTTGTTTATTTGCCTTACACATTAGCATTTTTCTTTGCATATACAGTAGTATGCGGGTGTGTGCATTTGCCTGTATGTATGTGTTGCGTTAATTTATTCAACATAACGTAATTTGTCATGGTCATGATTGTATGCATTTTAGTACTTTTATTAGTAAGTTTTAAATGGTCTAAATGTTTTTTTTGCTTTGTTTTTTTAATATAGACTAAAACATGATATGAAAATAATAAAAAAATGTATTATATTATTGTGCAAGTAGTAGTAGCATTTCAGCATGAAAGATGACCACAGCCAAGCTGATATTTATAGAGAAATTTTAATTTTCAAAAGAAAGCCTGCAGGTTTAATATTGCTTTGATCAAAAATAGTTCAACAAAAGGAAATGCAATATTGTGTATCCTTCATTTTAGTCAATACTCTCAATTTGTCTATCTTTGCTCTGCATACAAAAATGCATGTCTTGGAGGAATACAAAGTAGTGATATTTAGTCCTCAAATTATTTTAAAATGAATTAGTTAAGCGAATGATTCAATGATCCACTCATTTACTATAAAATACTGGCCTAACAATGTACTCTACAGAAGGTGTTAAAACAGCAATAAATATACCATCACAACAGGAACATCTTTAAAAGTATTTTGCATCAACTTCTCTTATACAAAATCCCTCAGATTTTTTGTCATGTATGATAATACAGGAAGACTTTCAATGAGTCATTTGTCCTCTTTCATTTGTATACGTGACAAAAGCAGAGTTTATGGATGTTAGCGTGATTCACTCCACACTTTGGTGGGTGTCACATCTGTATAAACGGGCCCTGGGGTGAAAGCTGTAACGGCACACAAGTGACACTAACTCCCTCAATGATTCCTCAGTGCTCACACAGCTTTTTATAGTCCCTACAACCCCAAAGGGGACAGAATAAAGCGGTAAGCCAACTGCTTTATCACCACTATCGGTTCACACTTGTGTAAGTTTATTTATCAAGCAGGTCCTCTGGGAAGGTAATTAGCTTTGAGTCTGTGGTGGCTGCTGGGTTCCTCCTGATATTGGGTTTGTGAGCTGTAAAGGGTAATATTAAGCAACCAGGTTAATGAGAAATGTACCTGTGTTGACCTTAGACGTGACCCGTGCCAAGTCAATCCGTCTTGGGTGGGGTACGGGAGCGGTGGGCTGGCGGGGACTGCTTTTCCTGCGTTCCAACAGTTTGCTAACTTTAGAAAGGGGGGCGAAGATTCCTGAAAAGGGACAAAGAGAAATGATTTTGTTGTGAACAGACATATATAAATTACATATGTGAAAATTCATATTATGCGTGTCGATATATCACAAGTGAAATGCGAAAGAAACATTTGCTTGGAAGTGTGCAGCACTGTGAACAGAAATATTGCTACATGTGACAAAATATTGTCAGGGGTGGTTTTAATTATTTGATTGTATATTTTATTTTTTCTTATTTTCATAATATCTGGTTTGGTGTTAAAAGTTTCCATTCTTACTCTCACCATGTTTAATCGGGCAGGTGAAGTACTGAATGCCAGCAACCGATCCATCATTCTTGCCCACTGGTTGGTGAAGCTCCACTCCAGCCCAAAGACCCCCAGCAAACTCGGTACTGCCGCAGAACCGCAGAGTCCCAACCTAGCAAAACAAATGAGGGCTGCAGAGTAAACTTAGATTTACACTTTTCCCTAATGCATTCAATCACGGGACCACGGGAGCATCCTGCTGAAACACTTTAACAAACGGAGGGGAGGCTCTGTGGGGACAGTGTGAAAAATAGTTTTCTGGCCGCGTGGGCTGCCGAGGCGATAATACATGTTCAATAGACCTGTTTCACGCTCTCTTTATCTTGCTCTGTACTCCGAAGGGCAATGAAAAGTGATTACTTCTTTATTCCAGAAACAAACAAGCACATTCGCACACAGCGGCACGTATTTAGGCCCGTTCGACCGGTCGTCGGAGAGCCGACCTTGTTTTCTTATGCACCGACATTCATAAACAGGCAAATGAGCTTGGATAAAAATAACGTTAAAAGTAAAATGGGGATCAAAGAAAGCCAGCGGCGCCAAGGATCCCTGAAGATAATGGGGTTTTGATTAGCCAATCTGCAGATTCTAGGCACTCTGCTCACTTTAGTCCCAATGTGGCAGAGGATTTCATTAATGGATAATTTGGTGTGTAGGTAAGAGAGGGCGGGAGTCAGCCAAAAAAAAAAAAACGAAAAATGGAAAAGGAATTATTTCTGCGAGGACAATACCGTTGAGGAAGTCATCCGGTCTCTTAACTCTTTTTTCAGCTTTCTGACCCACTATTGTCCTTACCCGCTGAAAATGGATTTGAGGGCCCCAGCATTACGGATGATGTCACAACGGGCCGCAGCTTGCAATGCAGCTGCCTTTTAGCTGTAGTGAACTGCAGACAGTTATACAGCATGTAGGGCAGATTTGATTGCGTGGCAGCTTTAGGATATTGTTCAATGACATTTTAGTTCTTGGCTGGGAACAGTGCATGAAGTCATTTCTTTTTCGACAGCTCTCATTTTGCGGAACATCGTGTGGGGGTGCACCTGTTTCTATTAAATTTGATTTCTCAACGGCTCCAATCAATATCAATCACAGCAAACCTGTTATGTTTGAACTCTAGCATCCGTAACCTGTCTTTTTTTTATTTGATGTAAGGACCAACACGCACATATATTTCCTTGAAACAGCACAAACACACACATTTGTGTCATCTTAAAATAACGTAGGTTTCACTAACCTAGCACTGCTTTTGAAACAATAAAAACACCTTGCTTTTTATGGAGCTAAAATCTCTACATTTTCATTACTTTCATGATTTAACATCTTTGTGGAGACATTTGGTACACACACACACAAAGTAGCCCCTCAAAAATATTAAGATGCATAAGCTACAACAAAAAAGCACTAAATAATCAAATATAATGGATTATATACTTAAAATAAATGCATGTTAAAATAATGTTCATATCATTATTGTGTATTGGACAAATGCAATATTATTATTGTGTGTGTATTATTATCATTATCATTACTGTCCACATTATGAACTACACCACTGGTTATACGTACATCAAGGGCATCTGTGTGATCTGTGGGATTTCATGAGTTTTCATAAAAATGACCTCAAGACCAGCTGATTAAAAATAATTCAAAGAGTGATTTAGGAAAGTGAAGATATTGTTTAGATAAGGTAAGCCACTGTATGTGCAATAAAAAGATAAATAAAAAATGCTTGCTCAATACATTGTAAAAAAAAAAAAAAAAATATGTAGTACCTTTTGACCGGCAATGATAACTTTGTCTCCAATGTGAAGTCCCATACTTGAAAGCTGGGCACGAGCTTTATCTGAGAGGAGATCCGGAGGTCGGGTAGGCAGGAGGGGGAGGAGAGTGTCGGGTCTGGGGAGGACTTCCTGCAGCAGTGTGCGCAGCTCTTTAGCCTGGACCGCGGCATCAGCTATTTCAAGAGGCATGTCTAGAGGCTCTGGAACAACATCAGCTGGACACTGGCCTTTATCATTCTAAAAAGATTAGAGAAGTAACACACACAAAAGTTCAGTGAAAACATACACAAATGAGATACATATAACCATCCTAAATGAAACAGCAAAACGTTAAAGGGTTACTCCACCCGAAAATAAACATTTTGTCAATAATAACTTACCTCCATTTCGTTCAAAACCTGTAAAAGCTTAGCCTGGTGATACCCAACTCTTTGCTTTGCTTCATAGACAGAGTCATAATCGACTAGCGTTTACTTTCTTGTGAGGGGCGCTTGTCTGAAGTTTAAAATCATTGGTGTACCCATAAGCCAATCACATAATGTTTTGTTATGGCACAGCCATCTCGAACTTCTGCTGTAAACACATATGTGGCAAATGTGGCAAAAACACTGAACGAAATACAGAGGTAAAGATGGCTGTGAATGACTTTTGCAGATTATGTGAAGTAAATCTACGCAGACACACCCTTGGGATACACCCTCTAAGACTCCAAGGACCGTAAAAAAGCAGAGGAAGGCCATGGACTTGCCATCACGGAGCAGTGTCACCGAAGTGGCTTAAACACTCCAATGCTAGTTTGGACAGAGCGATAACAGAGCGAATAGCATCCCTTGTCTCCAAGTCTGCTGTCCTTTTAGATTTCCCTATCCTAAACTACAATCTTAAATTCAGCACTTAGCGTCTGCGTCACGGCTCTCAGCTCGCCCCCTGTTCATTGGTAATTTGGGAGCTGGTTTGCTGTATCAGACTGAGTACAGAAGCAAACTGAAATTGAGCGGAAATACAAAGTCTGACGTAGTCAGGATAGTTAAAGTTTAATTTGCCTTCGGAACACAATTTAAGATATTTTGCATGAAAACCGGGAGGCTTGTGACTATCCTTGTCACGCCTAGCTGGAGCTGCCAGCTAGAGACTGTTGATGGCACTCCAGCTTTCCATGAACTCTGTCTTTTTGTGTGTGTTTTCATTCCCGGACTCCATTCCCCAGCATTCACCTCTCCAACACAGCGGTTGCTAGTTTGGTTCAATCATTCAATCAATTCCACCTGTATAAATACCAGTCTGTGTGTTTGTCTCTTCACGGTTCATTTAATCGTCACCCGGTTCCTGTATTTCATTCGTGTCTTTGTTTTTAGTTGTTTGTCATTGGATTTATTAGTTGCCGATCTCTGCCTGTTGCTGGATATTCGCTTCGCCTCACCTATTGGATTCTGACTGCCCGTATTTTGACTATTGCTTTGTTTATCGTTTCTGCTACTGTCTATGCCTCCACTGACTCTGGTTGCCGGCGCTCGATTATGCATGTTCTGACCCTAAGCCTGATTAAACCTTTTTTGCATTTGAACTCGAACTCTTCACGTCCTCATTCATGACAATCCCATTGACTGCCATACAATTTGTACTTTCAAGGTCAAGAAAAGTATGTCTTCTATGTGTATTTACATTTATTTTTACATTTAATACTGTATTTGTACAAAAAGAGTACCTTTTGATTGCGGCTGAGAGCGTACACTATGTGCGTCTAGCAGACTCCAAAATGGCGCTACGATGACTTTACTTTGAATCATTGAATAAGGTTATTTTTGTTTTCTTTACTTGCAAAGAGTATTCTTGTAGCTTTATAAGGTAATGGTTGATCTTTCAGAAGAACTTTGTCTTAAATTCGAATTGTCGCATAAGTTTTGGTGTATCTCAAAAAATTGCCCTTAAGCTGTTTCCATGCGTAATTTCACCTGTTGCGCAAATCATATGCAAGTAGTCTGTTCTTCATCCATTTGAAAAAAAAAAAGCACTTTTCCCCTTTATTAAATTATATAGACCTACATAAAAATAACAAGTTTAATGAGTTTTCATGTTTTTGTACTTTGTTATAGACTATTTAGATACTCCTATATAATTTAATTTAGATTATTGTAATACTCCTAACGACAACCGATGGTCGTTTAGACATTATTAAACAACAAGATTATGTTAAATTACAATTAAATTAAATTTTAATTGATACTGTGACCCATTAAAATAGCTTAATATGTTTCCAGGGATTAATTTTCTACGTTCAAAAAGCAGCATAAACATCAGAACGTGACGATTCAGATCACATCACGCGCAGAGCTATAGAAAATAAGCTACAAAAGAAAATAGGCCCAAATGCCAAGTGTATATATATATATATATATATATATATATATATATATATATATTTGGGGTGTAACGGTTCACAAAAATCACGGTTCGGTTCGATACGATACAGTAGTGTCACGGTTCGATATGTTTTCGATACGGCAAAAATACATAAAAAAAAAAGAATATTTCTTTGATTTTTTTCCCCCTCACATTTTTATTTATTAAAACTAACATAATATGACTTTGTTTTCCCCCCCTTTTCTTTTACTTTGAACAACAATGGAGCTATACTTCACATAACTTCTGGGGTTTCTTCTTAGCAGCAAATAAAGAAGTGTTTTGGAAAAGTCAGCCTTGGATGGTATTTATTGATTAATTAAAACTTTAAAAAAGTAGATTTGAGCCATTTCAAATCATGAAAGCTGAGCGTCCCGTGTTCGTAGACCGGGTGCGCCATCCACTGACATCCAGGGCGCCGTTTCTTCCTGCGGGACAATCCGCGTGAGGGAGCACTGAAAACATTATATTTTACACAGTTTATTCTCTTTTTTTTTCTTTTCTGAATTGTTCGGTTCGTATGCGAACCGAAAGCCTCGTACCGAACGGTTCGATTCGATACGACGTATCGTTACACCCCTATAAAATATGTCCTTTGTTTTGTCTTAAAACACACACTAGTAATTCTTTTTTCTAAGGCATGTTTATAAAATTTATTTAAATATCCTAATTGAATATGGACTAAACCCGGCTTAGGCTAAGCCCTGTCTATGAAACCGGACCCTAGTCTTTTCCCTGCAGAAAGAACAATTCTTGCATAACTCTCAATTATGTGGACAGAAAACAATAGAGCTTTAAGTTTACAACATCAATTCAAACAGTGTTTGTGGGTCTAATAATGCTTTAGAATTGCCATTGAACATTAGGTCTATGATAGAAACATCATATAGACTGGGACTGGAGTAAAAATGGAGAGATTTCATAATAATTTGGATTTTATTGCAGATATTTTAGTTGTATTAGTTAGTACTTTGGGGAAGGTCAAGAAAAGTAAAAACAAACAAAAAAAACCCAAGAACAAGGGAAATGAAAGAGAGAGAAGAGAAAGGCTTGAAAACAGACCTCAATATGGAAACCATCTAAAAAGTTTACACTGGATCGAGAACTGGAGCAAACACAAGACTATATATAACATGCTAATCAGGTTAAATAAGACACAGGTGCCAATAATTATAACAGGAAACATGAAATACAAGAAACAGGAAGAATAGGCAGGGGAAACATAATAGCACTTCAAAATACGAGTCCTCCTAAAAAACCCAGACACAATGACCTCTACTGGTCCTGTGGGAAAAACATAAAAAGAAGTAAAGATCTTACAAGTTAGCGGTTCTCAATCACGAACAAATAAGTTCGCTTTGAACTGGAAACATGGCGGAATATCCACTTCGAAGGGCACATATGTTCGAACAGAAGAAACGCCTGAAGCCACAAGAGAAGCATGCGAAATGTGATGGAATGTTGAGGGCCGAGGACCGGGATTAAGAATTGCTGCTGCAAGCAAATACTACATACATACATGCATACAATTACATCTAATGAATGACAAATCTACAATAAGCCCAAACCATAAACTCCAACTATGAATTGCTATATTATCTGAATTCAGTTGGATTTGCCTGTCAATGCATGTGGATTTTTATCAAGCCCGACATTGTTTAAATGTGGAAACCCTTTTATGTAAAACTGCTGAGTGCTTAACTCTATGACAGGATGTGACGTGAGAGATCCTGAGCATTTCCTGTTCAAGAGTAAAAGCGCTTTGTTTAATCTCCTTAAATGCAATGAAGTTTGAAGTGAACCCTTTTAAAACATAAAAATATGTATGTGACCAAACTATTTATGTCAGATCAAAGCTTGACATGTTTTTGGCTACTGCTGCCTTAGAATAGAGATCAGTGTGACAAAACAAAGAGAACAAAATAAGAAACCAAGGAGCAGAAGAAAGATAAAGATTCATAAAGATCTGGGAAGTGGGTTGATAATGAAAAGTGTAAGAAGAGACTTGATTCCAATTGGCTCTCACTTGGCTCTCACACGATGACAACGTCTCTCTGAGAAATGGACCTAGACATTCATACTATCCCACCTCTGACTTTAAACCAGAACAGAAATATGCTGAAGTCATCCAAACATATCAATAACATCCTGCTGTTTCTATGGTTGAACTACTTATATTTGTTTACTTTTCAGTTTACTGACTCTCTAAAAGAAATGTTAACTGATACTACACTGTCATCTAGATGTACATTTTGGCACTGGATATGGCCTTTATGGCTTTCTTTAGCTTGCGGTTTAAAAGCAGTTGGGCTCTGGCCATGTCAATTCGCCTGCTAGACCTTGAAAACTGGCTCGTTGGCTTGCAATGCAGAACATCTTAATTCTCTTAAGCATGCAGCGAAATGAAAGAGAGAGGGATGAAGTCATACCTCTGTGCTATAAAGCCCTAAAAGTAGAGCTCTCGGCAGGAGTGAGGTTCATTACAACCTGACACAGTTAGGGGGATTCCTGCTTTCTCAATTTCTCTCAGATGGAAAACTGGACTCTAAACACAAACATGCGGTTTTTAATGCAAGTTCTCTAAGTTATGAAGTTTTATGGTGAACAAACAACCAGCTAGACTTAATAAATCTGGGCCTGGGGGCTACACTAATAAAGATCATGATTTTTACACTGATTGGATGTTGCCTGATAAAAGTACGAAAGCTCTAGAACTTAACATAATTAGATGCTAAAACATGGACAATAAAAGAATGACAGAGTTCCAATGAAAGATGCAAGCACTGAAGAAAAAGTACAAACAATAGCGGATAAACACTTACATGGTTATGGAGAGAGTCTGCAAAACATGTAATGAAGGCTACTTTCTGAAATGCTCAAATCTGATTGGTCAGTCATCACATTCAGTGGTCAGCACGATAAGAGTCACACGTCACCGCAGCACGTTAACGCCGATAACGGCCCATCACAATAATTAATATTACTGCAATATTGTTTCAGCATCTTCAGCATGTTTTGTACTTTGTAAAGGCAACTGTAAAAGGGATATAGTCCACCCACAAATTAAAACTAGCCCATGTTTTCGTCACCCTCAGAGCAGGTGTATATGACTTTCTTCTTTCAGATGAATCCAGAGTTATATTAAAAAAGTTCCTCGCTTCTTCCGAACTTTATAATGAGAGTAGGAGGGCGCAAAAAAAGGAAGTTTCCTTATTTTCAGAAAAGAAATCCAGTCTCCTCTTTTAATGTAATGTACATTTTAATGTAACTCTGATTAGATTTGAATTAAAGGTGCTTTATGCAATGTTGCAGGATTTTAACTCGATTTCATCAAACTTTGGCCAAACAATCGGCAAGAAGAGGTGATGTTTAATGCGAGTTAAACCCCACCTCTTCTTGCCGATTGGTAGTCCAAAGTTTGTTTTTGTTTTGGTGCACATCCTTGTACCCATAGCATTTGCAAGATTACATAGCGCACTTATTAAAGAATAAGTCATATACACACAGGATGCTCTGAGGGTGAACAAAACATGGGCTCATTTTCATTTTTGGGTGAACTAGCCCTTTAAGAAAAAAACAATTCCAACTATAGATCATTTACAGTCAGCCAGTCATTATTACTAAATGAACCCCTTTAGGGTGATTTTTGCTCATACTGTTTAATAGGAGATGTTCTTTGGGTTAAAGGAACCAGACTGTATCTTCAGTAATAAGCTCATGATCAAACAGATCTAGAAATTATATGCCTCAACTGCACTGTGACTCTAAACAAATGACCTAATACATCTGTTTTAATAAACTGAGAGAGGTAAGTCTCATTTTAGTGAGCCTTGCTAGAAAAGGGATGGATTTCATATTTAATTTTGGATTTGTTTATGAAAGTTAAAAGTCATAAACCATCAGGAAATCCCCCATTTTAAGATGAAATAAAAGACAGAGGAGCAGGATATGTACAGCCATTAATTAAGTGCAGGGATGCTGACACAGACGATCAGGGAGGTCTCAGTCAATGAACTCACTGCGTCTCATCAGTATTTATACAGAGATTCTTGGCTCAAAAGTTTATTTGTTCCAGACATACATGCAAATAAGCCACTTGCCTACTCTTGGAGAGAATAGTGTGGCCTTTGCAAGATCAACCAAAAAGCAATTGCAAACAACATCAATTAACTCATGCCTTGTCACACGAGAGGCTGTGGTGTGAGGGAATTCATTTCTCTCCAGTTGAACTGCACTCTCACATCAGCTCTTATGGTGAGGTAAACCCTGAGCACAGTCAAATAAACAAATGACAAACAGATCCTTGTGAGTCAACTTTGCTTCCATAACCAGTGAAGCAATACAATACAGTTTTTCATACTGAAGAATAACACTGACACAACAAAGAGTCTCAGCTAAGGCAGCCAGAATGAAATTCAGTCCAAACAGTATTAAACTACTATAGTGTTAGAGTACCTGACTGAGTTCTAAAGCATGTTCTCTTTCTAAAAAAATGTTTACTTAAGTACTATTTGTTTACTTTACAACTAATCCACCATCTCTGATTATGAATTGTATTGTAAAAGCCTTTTATTTATACATGCACAAAGTGTCTACAATGACTACTGTACATTATTAAGTAGCAGACTACAAGCGTCCTACAGTAAATAACATTCTAGTGAAATAATATGTTTCATATTTAAACTAGGTGCATTTTTTGGTTTGTATGAAAAAAAACATGCATCACCCATCAAAATCACTGCACCTGCTCCAACCCATTTCAAATGACCTCACCATTTGTTCAAATGACAAGACCTTGGCAGATCTAGGTCGATGTGGTCTGGAGGTGAAGTGAGGAATTTCCAGATTTTTTCAGTTTCAAGTTGTTTTCCTCAATCCAGCTATACGTCAGCGTGCATGTAGGTCCAATGTTAACATTATTTTCACCTGAGTGTGAGATTTAAAATGATTGTAAACATTACATTTGCACTGTATAAACTAACACAAGAACTGACACTGGATCCATTTCAGAAGGTGAAACTGATTTGAAGCAGACTGTTCTGACGGATTTACGGGTTTTTACATTAAACCGATTAACTAAAGGCTACAATTTAACTTTTACAATTTAAAAGAATCTTCTCCAAAAGCTGAGAGAGAGCAAATCAAATTAAGAACAAGACCCCACCCTGCTGTATAACCTTAAAGACCCTTTCTCTCACAGCAACTGCAGCTAAACAGATTTAAACCCAAATGACCTTTTTCAGGCCGTCCCACCCTTGACTGTAACCATTAAAAGCCTTGAGCTTTATAGCTTTCCCCCTAAGCAACATCTTACCCAAAAATACTAACAGACTGGGGCAAATAACACAGCATCCAAGTGCACACCTTTGAATGCTTAAATACTTCTACAATTTTAAAGTGGGACAGATTATACTGTAGGCACTCTTTTTTCAATTTTGACATCTTAAATCGTGTAGAATCCACGTTCAATTCAACTGATAAGTCTCCATTTTAGCCATATTTGAAACCAGTCCCTGCAACAAAAACCCCAAGCTCAGTTGTACAATAAGTTTAAGTGGCTTGAGTAGAGCATGATATTTCTGTATGGTATGCCGTCATTTTCCAAAACATGGGGAGCAATTTTGATTTAAGAGAATTTAGAGATTGGAAACACGTTTCAATGTTTTGTTCGAAACAAGAGGCAAGAAAGTAGCAAGATTCAGCACAGGCACAAGCTGAATCATTTAAAGAGAAACACAAGCAAGGAAGCTGAGGACATATATTTAATCCACTAAAAAATATACTTGTAATCGCTGCCATCTTCTTTTGAAAGAAAAGACACAGGGAGTTAATTTGCGCAAAGCAGGGTATGGGCAGTTTGAAACTTAACAAGGGGACTTTTCGGAATAATTTAGTAATACGCAGGAAAACAATCAAACGTAATTGACTACCAAATAATTGGAAACTCATGAGCCCTGCCCTTCAGAATAAATCAATATCACACCCTGTTTACATTACGGGCTGAGATATGTTTTACTAGCCATGCCCACCTTGCTAGCATTTGATTGATTGCTTCATCCAGTGTTACAGACTGCTTCATAAACAAATTGTAGAGCATCGTAATTTCTCAATGCTCAGAAAATGAGGACGCTATTTAAGAGATCTGGAGTTTCATATTAATCCACATACACACGTGGGAGAACGGGCTTGTTTATGTTTGCATGGTGCATCAGGCTGTTTCTACAGTCATGCAAATAAAAAAGGGGGAAAACCCCTTTTTATTACAATTGCCCATTTTAATTTTGATTTTATATTTGTCTAGACGCCTACATTTGTCTGGAGACCCACCCAAATGCCAAATCATACCTACGCTTCAGCCTTTTATTCCAGTATCTGATAACATGACTTTTAATAAAATGGCACTTGGCATATGCAGGTATATGCTGAGTAATGTTCGCTGTTCTCAAATTCAATAAAGTTATCTGGATTATGCCTACTGAGTCTCTGTCACACTCAAAGAGAAAAAAACTGTTATGCATTCTGGGAAAAATGAATTCGCCAAATTATAATAATCATTGTCATTAAATTTAAATTTAAATTTGGAAAACAGCTAGAAGGCCCTTTGGGGATTCGAGGTTTGGAAAACTGAAAAATAGTCCAAGATTATTTAGGTTTTATTAGAAACATCTGAGGCCAATGAAAGTGCTCATAAAATCTACATCTCCCTGATTGTAACCTCTGATTACTGTCTGCCATTAGTAAATTATTGCTCTTGTGAACTACAGTACCCTGTTGTTTAGATTATGGCTGCAGATATTTTACTAGCCATCCTCTTACCTGACTATTTGATGAATTTTGTCTTACAAGTTACAGACTATATACTTACATAAGAATCCTTGAGCATCCCAGATTATTAATAGCTGCTCTCAGACAGCAGTATCTTGGTTTATAAACAAATTACAGAGTATTTTGAGTTCAGTGATCTCTCTCAGCTGAGATATTTGTCAGGGTGTCTATTATCTTAAACACTGCTTGGGTACTGTGGAAGGATAGTACTGTATGTGGGATGGCTGTTTAAAAAAAACCTGAGCATAGAGTTACGTCGGATTCAGGTTGGAAGGCCAAATATACAGTATATGCATTATCCATCTATCTATCTATGGAACAACCAATATAATCATAGCTAGAGGGATCACCAGATTATTAGATAGCTAGATAATTTGGTACAGTAACACTTTTGTATAGGGACCAAAATAGCCTAGTATTTTCATAAAAACACAAAGACAGACAGAGCCAGAGTCCTTATACAACAGCTGTCATACAAAACACAAATGAAAGCACTAGTAAAAGACAAATTGGCCTTTTAGGTTTTTTTGACATTTAAGAAGTCCTGCTTATCTGGACTTGTGCGCTAGTTTACCCTCCAGAGAAATCCCTTAGTGCAGTTTCTTTCTTTTCAACCCACATGTTTTGATGGCCAGGTTTATGATTGATCACCCATTTTAAATAAGGTCGTGACCAGGGACAAGTCTTCAGGGTCAATGTCATGAACTCTCAATCAAGCTCAGAGGAAAACTTGAATTTCAACATTCAGAATTCTTGTACTTTACCATTGTAACAACTGTAGATGTAAGCAAATTGAATTCTTGACGCAACTCAAATAGGCACAATTCACAAAGGTGTATGTACTGGCAGATGCTGTTGAACTTAGAATTGCAAAGACAAAAAAAGATTATCTTATTACAAAGAGAACACTTACAGCTGGAATAATGGAATAAAATTTCTTTGCACGGAAAATTAAAATGCATTCGGTCAAATGCAACAATTTTCAATCAACGTTATATTGTTATAATGTCAGTAGTAGATGTAAAAAATAAACAATGTGTACTACTCCTCCCATGTTACCTGAACCCAGGGCCCCATGGTTTATTTACCAGCAAAAATGACTTTTTTAATCTGCCTTTCTACTGCATAGACAACCTTCTTACCAGCAATTCAAGTACTCCTTTATCGTGCCATTTTGATAGGCCTGCGATTCAAGAATCTTTGCATTGGTGGAGTCCAACAAATGTTTGACAGCATCAATCAACAGTTTTACATACAAACTAGCTTGGGTCATATACATTTTAAACATTTTAACCTCAAGGGTGTCATAGTTTCTTCTAAAGAAAATGTAAACTTTAGTCTGTTCCTCCCACAATTCTATCAAATGTCTTAACATCTGGAATATAATGGAATATAATTTTTTATATAAATATACATTGAGTCCCATAGTATTTTCTTTTCCTACTATGAAGGTCCAATATCAAAATTTCTCAAAATATCTTCCTTTGTGTTCGGCAAAACAAAGACATTCATACAGGCTTGGAACTACTTTTTGGGTGAACCTTTCCTTTAAAGAAAAATGTATTTGAGTTACAAATAGCATGAGAGCTGTTTATCTTCAAGGTTTTTCTGTCACACCATTGGATACACGTATATGTCAACTACCCATATTTACGCAACATACTGTATGAATATTCTTAATAATGTATATAGTGGTCACATATATGGGTTTGAAGGACTGTCAATTAATGCACATTTATTTACATATCTAGGTCAGAATGTACCTAACATCTGTAAACAACATATCCCATACCGCCGTCATCACCTCTCCTCTACCAGAGGGCATGGCTGTCTCCATCCCAGCGGCATTAACATAAGGTTTATAGGCCTTGGATTAAGATGTTTCTCTGTATCAAAACTATCACTGTAGCCCCCCAGGCTCTTTCAGCCCTTGCCCACCTCAGGAATAGCGGGGTTAAAACAGCTGTTCACACCGAGCATAACTGATGATCAAAACTTGTTTGTGCTGAGATAATAAATCAGTGTCCTAGAATACTGCATATTCAGGCTAGTCCTTGCAGAACTATCATACGTATACCGTTATTAGCTAGACTGGTTAAACTAGAAAGCAAAGTAGTTTAATGCTACGCTCCAATTGTTTCATTATTTTGCTAGACTTTTGTGTATCACAAATTCAGCAAACACGTTATTTCAGATAACAGGAATGCTAAGAACATGATTTCAGACAAGCTCACCCAGTTCTGGTATCCAAAGCCTGAGGCAGTTTGTTGCCAGAGAACTAATAAGGCGTTCTGACATAGAAGACTCAAAGAAAAACATTTACACGCACACAATACATTTTAATGTTCTACCACAAACAATGTTGATCAACGAAAAAAAAATCCTTTAGCAAGGATTTGGTTGTTTTTGGCAAATGCACTTGGATCTGCACACCAGCTTCCCTCCTTTAGATAGTTTGGATTAATGTGGATAAGGAAACATTGTTGAGGAAATGAATGAGAAACATGCCGATCTCATGTCCTTAATAAACGTGTAATTCTTCCCTAATGAATAAATCTGTGTATGCTGAGTATGCAAAAAACAGCATAAATATGATCCATACGGTTGTGCACTAAACTGTCATTTTTCTAAAGCCATTTGATAGCTTTGTTTTAGAAACTGCCCAAAATCTGAACCTACATTTAAGCCGGTATCTTACCCAAATATATTGTGCATCTCCAGAAGCCGTGCAATGTAGTGCAGAAATCATTTGGACAGCATTTTGCAGTATTATATGGTGCTTTCAGTTCTTTTTGGAGCTTAACATCCTCTGATCACTGTTCGCTTTCACTGTATACTTTATCCCCAACAGACTTCAAACTGTTCGACGGCACCAAAATCTATTTGTTTTGACCCCCATAGGGCTTGTGTTAACCATCCAGCTGTGTTTTTTTCATTGAACTGAACTTAATTTAGAGCAGAAAGAACAAATAAACAATGCTAATAACATGACTGGTCAAGTCTCGAAAATGGTCCTATTGCTGGACTCAACTGGACTACTAGTTAATCCCTTTTTGTAAGATAAAAGGATTCCATTGGATAAAAAAATGGTCCTACAAGGTTGATGTAATGAAGAGAAAGATCGTTTTGCTAGTATTCTTATGCTGTTTGTTTGTGTAAGTGGTTATAAGTATCACATGAAAAGTGAACTACATACTGTAGGCCCTTTCTATTCTATTCTATTCAAATGCTGAACCATTTTGCAATAGCTGAGAGCCCAAATGCTGCCACAGATGGTTCTACTTGTGCCGAAGATGCAAAACAAGATTAAACTGTGGGGAATCTGTTTGTAGTGTAAAACTCACTTATAAGGGCAGGCATTCAAAATAAATGACATTCATAAATGATGTGGGATCTCAAATTGAGCGCATTTAGCACCTGATCCGATTATTTTTTTATTCCTGGACAAATTCCGTATATTCTAAGGAAAGAATGTACTCCTCTCCAAAAGAGTCCAGGACCAATTAAAGCAGGTTTGATGGAGCTTCTGAAGAGATGCTCTAACTTATTGGAGCATGAACTGCCTTGCTTCACCTGCTAAAGTCATTAATGACCTGGAGATTAGTTCCACATGTAAAAATGCTCCGGTGCACGATGTCAGGTCCCATAAAAGCAGAACGCTGGGCAAGAAACCGTGTGAGAAAATGATGTAATACTTAAAGGCTTTGGGTTACAGTGCATTTGAAAGCATGAAGGTTATGACCCATTTTAAACAAATAAAACACTGGATGAGAATAAATATTTTGCAGATGGTCACAAGCAAATGTTCACATGCATGTGTACATTTAAATGCAAAAGTAAGTAATGCTTGGTCACTTTACATTCATTTTGACTCCTAGTGGTTTATAAAGATGTACTCAAAAATAAATCATTTGCACCAGTGCATCAGCTTATGGGCTGGACCCTGAAAAGTTGCATTCTGTACACACTTGATAGTCATGGTTGAATGGTGGGTCCAACTATGCACTCTCATGCAAGCCCCCTCTGTGAAACAACACACACACACACACACACACTGGACCAGCTCCAGTGAGATGAGTCATGGCACAGTGTGTGGGTGTCTAATGTGGAGTCAGCGTGACTGTACCGGGAACCTAGTTTAGAGGCTGAAACCACAGCCACCCCGAACTCCTTTGGATCCCCCCTAAACTGTGACACACATTATGAAATTGTTGGGCTGTTGGAAGATTGGCCTCAAATCAACTAATTTAGTGAAAACACAGACAGAATCTTCTTTTACTGCTCCTCTGAGAGACACTGTGCGAGAGAATGGTATTGAATTACTTCTTTAAATAATCTCTAATATGCCTGTTTGTTTATAAGTACATACTGTAGCATAGTTTGCACATCCCCTGTAGCATTTTGAATATCAAAAGGTACTTTCTTAGTATAAAAAGTCACCAGTTCACCAAACAGAGTATGAAGAACTAGACAAAAAGCGACTTATTATTGTAATTTTGTATAATAAATATACTATATGCTGTTAATTTATATGAAATAACTTGAAATGGTAGAACTGTTAGATCAAAATGCATTAACTAGTGTTAACAAACTGAGCTTAATAGTGCATTGTTACCTAATACTGTATGTTATTTTGGTATTCTGCTCAAAAGATGAAGTCATTTTAATACTCAACTAGATGCTATCAAAGGTATTTCTGTGTGGTTTGGTATGTTGCGGTTCAGAAAATGTGGTCTTGCTTTTTTCAAAAACAGATATTTACAAACATTTTCTCCTTTAGCCTGCAGAAGTAATTCACAAGAGGCAGCCACATTATCTCAAAATAAACAACAGATATTTTCTTTAAGCTGGATCTTACTGAGATTCTGTGTACTGACAGGCATCTTCAAGAGGGTGTCTGCAGGGCCGCTGCTGGCCAAATGGGTGCCCTAAGCAGAATAGTATTGTTGTGTAAGGGGTC
>JAUCMU010000097.1:6984589-7001608 GCA_032275025.1 Enteromius treurensis | reverse complement strand
TTTAAATAGGCGCTCTCTTTTTTAATAAACCGCAGATTTGTGTTTTAAACAACTACATTCTCGCCTGAAATACTCTTAAAACTGCATACCATGGCACAATAACAGCAATATGTAGAATGATTTGCTGTTTTCCCCTCCACCAATGCAGAGACTGGAGCCGCCTGGCAGAAGCCCCTCTCATGCCGCGAAGTTGCTTCTGTTGTACGCGCGAATGAAGCGAATTTCACACGCGAATGAAGTAAGTAAACTCAAAATGTTCACGTGTCTAATGCGAATAGCGCGATTTATTTGCGCAATTCGCGTCCGGGGTGAACACACCATTACAGTTAACTATGCGAAGTGATATGGAACTGTAATGCGGTCCTCAGAACGTTTGTCAGCCAATCAGATTCAAGCATTCAACGGCCCCGTAGTATAAGTGTTTTTAATTAAAATCACAGCAGCGTCCATTTTTGAAGAACGTAGATAGTCAAACAAACATAAGTGGGCCTTTACTTCTAAGGTCTATAATCCACCATATCTATTCAAAAGTTCTAATGAGAGGGTTGCAAAGGACAGAAAATAGCATTCTGCTTCTGAATTATTGTACATAAATAAAAACATTAAGTGGACCTCAGACAACAGTACAAAAAAACAGAGGCAGTTCATATCCCCTTTAATGCATCTTTTAATTAGCAAGCACATGGAAACTGGCCCCTTTGGCATACTCCATGTTCATCTGTGGAATATTAAAAGAAAACATTACTAAAAGATTACTAAAATAGGATGTTACTAAAAAGACAATGTATTTATATAACCATTATTGGTTTAGTTTCTTGTGTTGACTTTGACTTACTGTGTCCCAAGATGAAAACAAGATGACAATATTTACTTTGTATTTTTATTATAGTACTTTCTAATAATTGAAAGAGTGCATACTTTGTTTCATTTGTTGATTTGTGAGCCAGCAGGAGCTCAGACATTTCTTTTGAACCAGACCTTATATCTTAATACATTACACACATTTTCAAAAGATGCATTTTCTTTTTGTTCGATTAGTAAATGATCATTTAATTGAATTCCATTTCAAGCTCAAATATAAAATGTTAATTACTTTTAATTTATCATGGTGGTTTCTTAGACTCAAACTGTCACTTCTTCCACTTCTATCACAGCCTTCAGTGCAAATGTTCATCACAGAAACAGCTTTATTAAGTAGCTTGACATTGTGGAAAAGGCACCCCAGGGTGAGGACAATCGTCTGAAGCGGATAAGCTTTCCAGATAGGCCTGAGGACTTCATGTTTAAGACAAAACCTGCTGCTCGGTTCAGAACGAAGTCAGCTTCTATCAGAAGTTGCTGATTAATCTACAATGTGGTTGTGTTTTTGCTCAGACCTCACTGCCAGGAATGCACATTTTACTTTTCCAGATTATAATAGGCTCAGAAGGACTGCTGCAACGTATTGCTATTTGTCAAAAGGCAAGGACCTGCTTTGCTTGCTTTATTGGAAACACCTAACAGACTGTCTGGCTCTAACATACAGCTTAGTTTAAAAAAGAAGAGGAAAAAAAAGAGACTGGAAAACCTGAGAAATTTCACAATCAGTCTTTTTACCCCAGAGTAAAACAATTGGTGAGTAAGTGAGTTATTTGCCAACAACAGGTCTGATTTTCAGATGACGAACTAATCAAGCATGAAATGAAAACTCTTGAAAAGTTGATGTATTTGGTGTGTGAAAACATTAGTTTGTTGTTCATGCCAGCAAATCTTGACATATCCATTTCATCCCACCCAGCTGCCCACCTCCTCCATCCTCTTCAGAGATATCACAGTTGCTGAGAATTTTTCACAGCAGCTGTTTTTCTTAACAATGCTGTTGACCTAAATTGGGAGAGGGAAAATTATCCAGAGGAATGCAACAGAAGACCCTGAGAATTTTTCAACTAGTCAACAACGAGTTGTTCAGAGTGTCATGCACCTTTTTCAGTAGTTTATCCAGTCCATAGAGACCTTCTACTGTGATTTATTAAAAGGGTACTTTAACCCAAAATGAACATTGTCATTCTTTACTCACCCTCAAGTTATTCCAAACTTGTATGACTTCCATTCCTCTGTGAATTACAAAACAAAAAATCTGAAGAA
Organism: Enteromius treurensis; assembly: GCA_032275025.1. Classification (NCBI taxonomy): domain Eukaryota; kingdom Metazoa; phylum Chordata; class Actinopteri; order Cypriniformes; family Cyprinidae; genus Enteromius; species Enteromius treurensis. The sequence goes on along the minus strand of JAUCMU010000097.1, from coordinate 6,999,484 downwards.
TGTACTGACCATACTTTTTTAATAAATGGAAGTGAATGGTGAAGAATGGCTCACGATAAAACGACATAAAAGGAGTCCATATCACTTATAAAATAACCCTGTTGTATTAATTGACCTTTTGTGTAAAAGTAAAATAGCAAAATTGGGTTAAATAGTCATTTGGGTTTTGAACGAATCGTGAGTAAATGCTGCTAGAATTTCCATTTTCAGGCAAACCGTCACTTTTAAGAATTCATCATAGAGCAGGCTTTAAGCATTTCTCACTTTGTAGCATCAGAGAATGTGCAGGTTCCACGTGCCTGCAAGGAAAAGCTCATTTATGATACTGGCATAACTTGTAAATTTACAGGCCAGGCCTGAGTGTTTCAGTCTTGACTATAGTCCAACTCGGCTAAGTGATGGAGAACTTCTCCCTTTCCCCTTAAACATATGCACTCTCTAATACACATACTGTACACACTTGTCTCAAAAGGTTATCTGTTAACAGCTCAGCTGGGATCCATCAATTCCTAATATAAACAACATAAACAAAAATTATAGTGGTACAATCTGTTCTCATCCATTGTCTTTCACTCCTCATTATGAGGACAAAAGGACTCACAATGTTTACAGAACTACATAATCCACAGATTCAGAATCATGTACCAGAAAACAATACTTGCAATGCCACAAATCATACTGAATACGGACAAAACAACATACTTGCAGGGAACTGGGACTTTAATAAGAAACAGCCCCTTCAGTTCTCAAATGTAAAAAGTCCCTTGGTGACCTGTTCAGAGTTCCCTGGCACACATATTTATATTGACTCCGCAGACATACCATGATGAGTCAGATGTATTTCACAGTTGATTAATTGCCTATTGTTGTTAGTGTGGATAGCAACTGGATTAGAGCCCTGCAAGGGCCGCAAATGTAGACCTGAGGCGGGCCTTGGCCCGAGATGCTCAGCTTATCAGAATTACCAGCCCGACCCGAGGCGGTTTTTTCCCCTTCTACTAAAATATCTTATACTGCTGTTTCAGCTATTAAAATAGTTCAGTTTTGAGTGTAATGGTAGAATGATTATATTTTGTTCCGTTTTTTATTAAGCTAATTTAGAATTTTTTTGTTTGTTAAATATAAGTTTGTGTTTTTTAAAGTACCAAGCGGCCACCCAGACAGTGAGCTGCTGATCATAAAGTAGGACTGATCAATTTAGCCTTACAATTTTGTAAATGTTAAACGCTAAAAGAATAAATGTGGGACATGATGGTTTGTGCAAAGAGTGACGCTATAAAGCGCGTTCTGAAGGACAGCACGAGCCAGCACTTGGATTTTATAGCCTTCGCCTTAATTTTCTCTGATAAAAGTAAGAGTAATACGTAATTCAGAACTGTAAAGGGTCTACTTTTATTTGTGTGCAATGACAATAAACCTGATTTTATAAAATAAAGAAAACAAGCACGTTCTGCCTTCTCGTCTTGAACAGGAGCGTGTCACAAAAATGAGCCGAAACTCAGCGAAAAATACATGATAAATATATTTATAGAAAGCTTTAAATTACCACTTTACAAAATAAAATAAAAAAAATTGAAAACAAAAACTCATTCATTAAATGAAATAATCAGTAAAGATGACGTCTCTTTAAAGGCGTGTCTATGAGGAGATGGAGAATCAGAAAATTAATCTTTGCGACACGGACTCAGAAAACATTTGTTTATGAGTAAATAATTAAAATGTCTTCCTATTGTTTTCCTCTGAAACATTGATTGATCCAACTCGCAAAAAACACACCTAATTTATGGCGGCAAATCCATGGCATTAATAAGCGAGTGCACCACTGATGCTGGCGAGCGCGGTAAATGATTTCCACGAGAGGAAAACAGATGTACATGAGAAGAAACTGGGCCCACAAGCTCATTTCAAACCCGATCATTCCTGCGCGTGACCATCTCTCATCTGCTTCGCGTTTTTGTCAATCGTGGGGCAGGGCTTGCTGGCTTTGTTACAACTAAACACATCCACCCATCTCCCCTCCCCCAACCGCCGTCTATGACGGTGATGCCATCGTCCATCACGATGTTTCACATTGGACATCGTACGATGCCAAATTGGTCGACATCGCCCAACCCTAGTACATCTGAACACAGAACTCTTCAGCTGCGCTGACGGATGCTCTCTCTCTGTGGCGGGACAATAAACACATCGCTTTTAGCTGCAGAGCGTGGTCTCGTGTTGTATTCACCGGCGCCGCACGGCAGTCTTTTAATCACTAATTGATGGATGTCTAAAATAAGAAGAAACCTAAAACAGGTCCAAGGCCCGGCCCGTGTCTGAACTATGACGTTAAAAACCGGCCCGAGGGGCGTAAAAAAGTCGGGGCCCGTTGGGCCCGGGCATAAAATCAGGGCTCTAAACTAGATAATAAGTCATGCAAACCATGCAAAGAGAGCTGAAAAAAGGATTGCAGAAAGTGAGCAAGTCTGCATACGATAAAATATAGCTACTATATACTCATATAGCTAAGAGAAGAAAAGAAAAACCCTACACAATGTTTCAGTGTTTTGTCTTCATGATTTGTTTTTTAGCTCTGTTAATGAATAATTCATTTTTAAACCAAATTTTTTTGGCAGCAGAAAATGTATGTATTTCTCTCAAGATCTGCCTATTTAGACAGATCTAAGTTCATTTTCCCAACTCGAATGACATTATTGCTATTCAACAGAAAACAAGTCCAGGAGGAGAAAACAATGCCAATATACAAAAACACAGTACTGTAATGGAAACAAGTGTTAAGTAAAAGCTGCACATAGGACAATGACTGTCACTATCGATTAAAAGATTTGAATGAAATGCAACCCATTTTGGATTCCTGAAATGATTGGTAACCCTGAGAAACCCCCTATTAGGTTAAAATATGTACACTCTAAGTGTATACAGGACTTCACTACACTTTCCTATATGTTCTGTTAATAAGCCTGAACAATTTATTTATTTGATGATGTTGAAAACTGACATGTTGGGGAAAGATATAATGGCTGCGTTTGCAGATTTGTAGAAGAGATTGCTGTTACACTAATGTTTCTCATACCATTTATGGACTTCAGGATTGTAATCGTTTCTTGGCAAACTGATTGCAACAACACTGTTTGTGTGCCAGGATCTACATCATGTATAGCCCACCAACATTACTTTGGACAAGATTGAATGAAATTCAATCAAAAATGACAGGCCATAACACAAAATAACAAAAGTACTGTGAGCTCTTTAGTAGTGTTTACCTTACAGGTTCAAACCCATGCCCACAGTGTATATTACAATTGTGACTTGGAACACATTGTTGCTTCAGATATACTCACAAATTAATTGTACTGCAAACACAGTGTGTCAGAGTCACACAGAGTCTTGGTCATAAAAAAAGTCACAAAACATTTTTGGGCCTCTATCGCTGAACTATACACAGTATCAGTCACACCGAACCCTAAAAATTGTTTTCTGCTTTTAGAGTACAATTAAAAACAATGAAATCTTTTAGCATACTGCTAATAAATGTCTTACAACTAACTCTAAGTGCAACTTAATAATGATAAATGACCAAAATGTGAACCTAAGACTAGTTACATAAGACACAAATGCAATTACCCAGTCTAACGTTCAATACTAGCCACCAGACAATAAACAACTCAGAGTCACAGAGCCTTTGACAGTCCATCCAAGACAAGTATTAGAGGTCTCTTAATAAATCCAGACAGGCAGACTGTATTTTCCTTTTCAAAAGCGATTAAAGGTTTTATTGCTTTTGTTCCATTAGAAGATAAATGGCTAGAAGGAGAACATTTACATTTCACTGCATTCAACCGTTGAATTTTTTTCCTTTACCATTACCTCAGGGGTGAACACGACGATCAGCACTAGATCGTCCTATTTGTGCAGATGAGAATAATTTACTTTTGAAACTGTGATCTCATTGGTTTGACCTTGGGAGCGCAACTGACTCAGCCAAAATAACCTATGGGAAAAAAATGAGCACCTCATACCAAAGAAATGACACCTCAATCCTAATTCAACAATGCCCTTACATTCAAATTTCTACATGCTAAAGGAAATGCTGAATAAAAACGGCAAACGGCAAATGCAATTATGTAGCAGACATTAGTGATCACTGGCCCCTTAAACAGATGAATTTTAAAACACTGTGTACTGTTATTTACAGTAATGCTTTACTTCATTACAACAATGATGCTATAAAAGCAACGTCTGTCTCCATGAGTATTGCAACATGTAGGGTGAGGGATGTTGTAAGCGCATGCATAATTAAAACCAAAGCAGTGCAACTGCTGGCAGTTCTATGATCTCCAGCACATCTAGCATACATAAGGCACTATATCACTGATCTGAGTTCAGCCTGGCTTATTGTTTTCCCATTATCTAGTTACCACAAAAAATGGATCGGAGTGCTGAGATGCCTGCTGCAAAAGGCTACTGCACGCTAGAAAAAAAACAAAAACAAACCTTTACCACAGAAAAGCCATAAACCATGTTGATGTCATATGCTCACTTCTCAGAACTCTTCAAAGTCAAAACAAAAAGCAACAAAAAATGCAAAACAAAACAGTAAGCAACAATTTCAAAATAAATAGGAACAGCCTTATATGCATATGCTTCAAATGTCCCCATTTTTATTGGTAATGTACTAATAATTCTGGCCATTAATGAAAAGAACCTGAATATTTTTGTCATAATGTAGATAGATTAAAAAGCATGTCAAATCTAAAAGTAAACTGCACCAAAAAAATGAAAACTCGTGGTACATATGCGCAAAAATTGACTATGGCGTGTATATGCTACGTGATGGATAGAATTAGGGTTGTGGGGAGGATGTGTATCATATGTGCGTGAAAACGGCATTTCATATGCACGCCAAACACATGCGTGTTCTATAGACACCAAAGTCCATTTTTGTGTATCAATACCACAGGTTTTAGTTTTTATTTGGCGCACTATTTAAACACATTTTCATGAGACTGGGCTGAAATAACACAAACAAAGGCTTTGCACCATTTTCAAGAAAAGTATGAAAATCAGATGCAGAAAATCAAAAACCAAACTTGGTACCAATATGTTGTGCGTCACAAAATCACACACTAATTATACTATTAATAATAAACTAATAATCATTTTTATGATTGTTCTTCAGCACTGTCTGTACAACCTATTGTTTCAGATTATCTGTTGGCGTAGAAGACATACCCCAATATTATACGCTGTCCAAACCAATGAAACATAATGTAATGTTCTTGTGTGGTAACTGATTCAATATTCAAGGAACAAATGTGAGTTTGGTGAAATGATGAAAAGCCAGTGTGTGATCATATGCAGACTACACTGTGGCTAAAAACAGTCGTCATGATGCTGAGAAATGTGTTGAGCAATTATGTGATCTCTTTTCTGATTTCTTTCTTATTCTTTCGAGCTGACGTAAAGAACAAGTCTAATGCACCACACAATCCTTTACCTTTATCTTATGTAAACAATCCTCAATCCTGTTGTCTCATCATTTCAAATTAACCCCATTCCTTGTCCTTCCTGGAAGAGTGTGTGCCTGAATCAACATATGGTTCATATTGCACCCATAACACACTCTACTCAGTTTAGCCAAAACTATTCAAAGCCCAAAACCACAACGATAAACCCACCAGGGATCACAAAGATAAGGGAATGAAATCAGACATGAACACAAAAGGAGACATGCATATAAGAACATATATATAAAAAACAAGGGCTGTTTTGCTCCCTGAAGGGGTCTTTACAAACTGCCAAATCAGCATTTTATAACTGATTAAATGTGGACCGAAAAATGTGTCATGCATCCTGATTAAGTTTTAAAAAACAAGACTCCAAGGTTAAATGGTCACAGGATGAAAGGAACAGAACAAAAGAGAGAGAGAGAGAAAGAAACAGACAGAGACACAAAACACTGAACTTCATTATCTCCAGCAGTTCAGTTCGTTATTTTTGACAATAAATGTGTCAAGTGACGCACATCCAGTAATGTGTGATTCAACACATTTCCTCATACCCAAAGCACACCCAAACACATGGATATGATAAACTTCTCTCTCTTGCTGTCTCCCTGACAACCCTATTGTTTTAATGCAGTATTTTGACTTCATCGACTTCAGCTGACCTATAGTGGATCCTCCCAGCTGACGCAGTGACCTCCATTGACCTATATGTTTCACTGTTTGTGAACTAAGCAGTAAACTTTGAAAAAAAAACAATTTGTACAGCATCCATGGTTTTAAAATGCTTCATGCATCTGTGTCAGAGAAACCTTTTGAGCCAGTGTTGAACAGTGTTTTCCACTGAATGTTTTTACATTGGTTACACTAAAACAGTTCAAGCATTTAAACAGGGGATATACCAAAGATATGACAAAGCAAACAATTCCTTAAGCCTTCATTTCCCAGGCATGTCTCATTTGCACCCCATAGTGAAAGGCACAAAATGCAGCCATATTGCCTATACAAATCATTTAGTGTTCTACAGTAACAAGTTGGCTCCTGTATCTTATAAAGTTAATTGGCTAACCTTCATGTGTTGCCATGATTCCAAGACAAGTACTGGATTCAGTGATTTGTTCTACGCCCCATCATGCTCACGCATCTCTATAAACTAACAAACCCCTGTGTTGTCTTAATCAGCGGTGCTCACAAAGCACTAATGTTGGAAGCGGGAAAAATGTGCTCAATTGCAGTGGAAACCAGATGCTCGGGTTGTAGCTTTAAATTTGTTTATTCTGTATATTTAGCTAATGAATTCAAACAGACAGCATGAGAGAAAACAGACGCAAATGCGTGCAAAAATCCCTGCAGTCTTTTTCAAAACAAAGAATGGGGTACATGGGGAAACAACGTAAATGAAGCCGATTGATCAAAAAGCGACAGTAATGACATTTATAATGTTACAAAAATATCTATTTCAAATAAACCATGTTACTTTTAACTTTTTATACATGGAATAAAGTTTCCAAAATGCGAGTTTCTACATTACACACTTCGCAAATGCCCCTGTTGCACTTTGGGCATCAAGTCTCCCTCAAACATCACAAATAAAGTGCTTACAGGTCTATAAAAGGCACATTTCAACAGGCAAAAGTAGACTACTTTTAATAGTAGTTCCAACATATTGTATCAATTGAAACCCAAACATTTGATCACATTCCTCAATTTCTCTTGTAAAAGCACTGCCAATGTTTGCCCTTGTTTTATCCCGTTGTTCTTCTCTGTGTGTTTTGGCAAATCTATGAATGTTGGCTTGCACTTCTGTTTTGGAATTTGAATTTCTTTTTTTCACACTGGCTAAACACCCTCCGGCTCAATCTGTTACAGTAAAGACCAAGACTCTCACTATTGGCTGGGCTGAAGTATGCAAATACGCACGTTAACAAGCAGGTAGGACTTTCAATCACTGTATTTGGACCAAATTCGGACTTAATGCAGTACAACTCCCTTCGATAATGATGATAATGAGACCATTTTTTTGTAGCACCAAATCCGCATATCATTATTATTTCTGCTGGATCATTGGCTGTTTTGCCATTATGGGAATAAATTACATTTTAAAATATACATTTGCTTTAAAATAATTCAAAATTCCGGAAAAGTGGCTTTGTGAAGTGTTACAACCTTTTTTTTTTTATTACTCTTTTGTTTTTATATGAAAAATAGTATGAAATTCAACATGCATTCTTTTAAAATGTATTGTGTGCAATCTCATAATGTTGCAGTAAAAAAAACTATTTTTGATAATGAAACAAAGCAAATGCAAACGTTATTCAAACAAATAAGAACTTGCTTTGTTAAACCTTCAGCAGTAAAAAATTGCCCCGTAGCTCAGTCAAAGAGCCCCAGATCTAGATAAGACATGTGTATAAACACATGCTTCACCCGACTGCAAAACAATCAAGAATTAATCAGTAGCTGTATACAGGGTTGTGAGCATGCTTAGGGTGAAGGTGAAAAGCTGTTTAATTTAACTCAGTGCAACAAGTGGATACAGATGTACAAAATCACACACACAAACACAACCACAGAAAGATGAGTTTAGAGGAGTATAGAGTATAGACAGTTATATTCTAGACAATCTGTCCTTCTCACCAAGTAGAGAGTATTACACACACATCATTTATAATCGTTGGGTCTATCTAATTGTATTGCCTGGATATTATCAGAACTACATTTATAAACTGAATTCTTTAGTTTTTCTGTCATGTTTTCTTTGTGGCTGTGGCTTCATGTGCTCTTTATCAAATATGTTTGTCTAGAAAGTCTCTTACTGTGATGCAGTCACCCAAACAGAAATCACCCCTAATTGACACACCGTGCTGTGCTTGAATGACTATGTAAGGGTGGTAAAGTAAATATGTGTTTTAATAAATGCAAACATCATTATTATTCATTTATGGTTATTAATTCACGTTTGACATTTGTATCTGTTTACTTTTCCTTTCTTAAGTCCCATTCACACAGACAGTTGTTTTATTGCTGGAGGTCAACAGGTTGCAGCACTGTTGGACAAGGGTTGCCCAAACATTATTATTTGGCTCCGACCATAGATTTTAAATACCTAATCACATAAATAAGACGTCATTTTATTATCTAAACGAATCAGCTTTCTTGCTGTTAAAAATATACATTTTGTAGGGGGGTTGTGAACACTGTAGCTCTTGTCATCAGCAACAATAATCAATTAATTGCCAAAAACATCAGAATCCATACAGACTTTATATTTATTATTATCATATTTAATTCCATTTCTCTCCTACAATCATTTACTAGTGTCACGCCCATGCCCTTGTCTCATGTCATTTGTTAGTTGGTTTTCGTTGTTACTTCCTGTATGCCCTTATTTGGTCCTAAGTTCCTGTCCTTAGTTCGTTGAGTTAATTAGTGTCCAGCCATGTCTTGTCAGTGTCTGTGTATTTATGATGCCTGAGTTCCAGCCTTAGTTGTCGTTCGACAATGTTGTATGGAGATTTGTAATGCTCTGCTCCTTTGCCTCAGTTTATTAAAGTTTATGTTCGATTGAAACAATCCAGTCTGTGCCAGCATGTTCCTACACATCGGGACAGAACGAACAACCGCTACCGCAACAAAGAGGATGATTTCCCCGGAGGAAATCCTTCACCTGGTCCTCAACGGGCTCACTCCTCTTCCTGGGCCACATGAGCAACGGCCAGGAGGCCATCCTCCGTTGCCCAGCTCACGACTCGCTCGCCAGCGAGTCACTCTATGGAAACGAATCAATGCCAGCACCTCGTAGTCAGCCACTCTATGGAGACGAATCAGTGCCAGCACATTCTAGTCCTCATGGTCCCGGTCCGAATCCAGATTTGTGGGCTGACATGCCGGAGTTGATCCCCGCAGATCCAGTCCCTAGTTTACGGCCGGGAGAGCCGTTCCCTGACCCAGTCCCTAGTTTACGGTTGAGAGTACCGATCCCAGTTTCTGCCCCTAGATTACGGCCAGAGTCTGCTAGGCCTCCAGTGCCACCTCCCAAGTTTACGCTGTCAGAGCCACAGCAGCCCGACTTCACGCTGCCAGAGCCACAGCCTGAGTTCACGTTGCACAAGTCACCTCAACCAGAGACAGTCAGAGACTACTGTAGGAGAGGGCTTCCGTGGAGTACCACCCCCCCTCCCCCCACCCACTGGAACTAGCATGGCCGGGGCGTCCCTCGATCTTACCTCCGGCCTTCCGAAACCAGAACTCCGCCTCGTCCTGTGGACCAGTCGGCCTCTCCATGGGTCCTAGCTGCCTCCTCTCCTGCGGCGCCGGTCGGTCCACCAACTCAGCTGGGCTCGATCGTCCCGTCCCCCCCGGCTCCGCCTTGGTCGGTCATCGACCATCTGTCGCCTCTGGACTCCACTCCTCCGGCTACGCCTCGTCCCTCTGTCCTGCCGGTCAGGCTCCTCCCTCCCTTCGGCTCTGCCTTGGTCCTCTCTCACTCCTGCTCCGCTGTGGCCCTCCGGATCCCCTTATCCGTGTCAGTCGCCGGCACCATGGGTTCCGCCTTGGCCCTCTGGATCCTCGCCATCGGCCTGGTTCTTCGACTTCCTGTCCTCACCTTCAGCTCTGCCTCGTGGCCAGGACGCCGCCCTCCCTCCCTCAGTAGTTAAGTTGTTGTTAGGTGCGAGGAAGCACCATCTGGGAGGGGGAGATTATGTCACGCCCATGCCCTTGTCTCATGTCATTTGTTAGTTTGTTTTCGTTGTTACTTCCTGTATGCCCTTATTTGGTCCTAAGTTCCTGTCCTAGTTTGTTGAGTTAATTAGTTTCCAGCCATGTCTTGTCAGTGTCTGTGTATTCATGATGCCTGAGTTCCAGCCTTAGTTGTCGTTCGACAATGTTGTATGGAGATTTGTAATGCTCTGCTCCTTTGCCTCAGTTTATTAAAGTTTATGTTCAATTGAAACAATCCAGTCAGTGCCAGCATGTTCCTACACATCGTGACAAGTAGATTCCTGTCATTCTTTCAAATCTTGAAGACTGCTCATGACCTTCAGAGAGTTAACTACAGTAGTTGTAGGGCTTAATCATGAGCTTTATTTGATGTTTTTGTGTCTTCAAATGCTCAAAAGCCTCCCATAAATGTGTTTTTATGTTGTATTATTTGTATCTGTTTTCTATTGTTAGAGAAGACTATGAGTGCTAGTTTTCAGTTTACTAAAAGGGATAGTTCACCCAAATATGAACATTCTGTCATCATTTACTCACCCCAAAGTCTTTCCAAGCCCCTAACTTGCATGTGGAACACCACAAATGAAAGAAAGGCTTCAGAAAAGTTCTGTGCACAAGTCATTGCCATTTTACAAGGGTTTGTTTTTTGGTTATTATTATGTTTTTTTACACCCATTCACATTCATTATGTTTTTTTTTAAATCCACCAAAACATAAGTAAATGATAATAGCATATTCAAAATACTGTATAAATGATATGTTTTGTTCTCCAGACAGCAACATCTGATACTATAAAATATGCGATAATCCTTTCCATGACCAACAGAAACAATTTCTCATCATTTGTATCCTGGGAGTTAAGGCCATCACTTACTGCATGACTAAGAACAAACAAAATTCCATGCTGACATCTTAGCGTAAAAAATCCTTCACCATTTCAACACCACATGGCCACATCTTATTTAATTAAAGCATTATGCCTTTAACTTAAATCACCAAACCTCAGCAGCATATATGCGAACAACTGTCAGAACCACAGACACCCCATTAAAACCCAAGACACAAACAAATTATCTAACGAAAACAAAAAAACACACACAACTAATTTGATCACATCCTGTCCAACCAACACCTCTCTTAACAATAAATTTAACAAATACTAAATAAAGGGAGCTTCCTATCGAACCACACAATATCACAAGAGCATGACCACAGATGCCATAGAAATTCTTTATCCCTTACAGGTTTATAGGTTAGTGTGTAGAGCAAAAGATACAACTAAAAACAGATACTTTTTTAGCTTTCTTTATCTCTCTCTCTCTCTATATATATACATACACACCAAAAAAAGTTGGGTTAAAAATAACCCAACTATGGGTTGGTATAGCACCTTTCCATTTATGGGTTATTTTGACCCAATGAATTGGGTTAAAATACAGTTGGGTTGGGGTAAAAGTTACCCAATAGTTGGGTTATTTATTTTATTGATTCACAGCAGTATATATATATATTATTTAATATATATAATTTATGAATTACTTAAAAATTATAATATAAATGACTTAATAAAACCAAATTATACTGTACCACTTTGTTGAAAAATACACGTTTTATTTATACAAATATGCAAACAATACTTAAAGAATAAAATACTGTTTTACATTTCAAAATATTTTTAAGTATTTAAAGTCAAAACACACAAATGTGCACGTACAGCTGAGATATTTTCTAGATGCACGCATATTTATTCAAATCAAAACACAAATATCCACAACATAGCATATATGTCATAAACATATAACAATAAAATAAAAAAAAAACATCAGAAACACACAGAAACAATAATATTCAAATCTGCTGTAGTTGCTGGACTTACTGACGACCAGTAAAATATAGTTTTTACTGATCACTAAATACAAAGTTTTTAAGAAGGAGGCAATGGGCAGAAGCAACTCTTCCGGGAACATTAAAGACTGTGTGCTGCAAAAGCTCCCAAATGAGAGCAGAGGGCTTTGGGAAGTTGATGTCAAACAAATAGAAAAGTTTGAAACACAGATCCATTGCTTGAAGTAACGTCTCCAGTTCCATCGCCTCTCTGTTGAAAATGATAAAAAACTTGAGTGTTCCTTGTCACCGAGCACCAGGACATGTGGATTCTGGCTTGTCTCATCATTCAAGTACTTCAAGAACTACTTCTTTTTTTTTTTTTTTTTTTTAAATACCTTCTTGGAACAATCTGTTTCAGCATAGTGCATCCCTTAAAAAAGGTATACACCTAAGGTCCCTTGGGTCATTTTTAACCCCTATTGACCAGAATGTTTATTTTTAGGTTTAAACACATTTAGTACAACATATTTAAAGAAAACATGCAAATCAGTTATAGATTCATAAGATAATTTACTGTAATTAATGGCTATTCTTATAGATGCATAACAATATTCAAAATGATTAAACCATAAGAATCAAAATTCATAAGTGTTATTACAATCATTTAGTTTAGTTTTTTTCATTAGCGCTTTCCAAACACTGATATTTGTTCTGTTTTGAACAGCAGGCGTCACCATTAAATCACGAACGCTTGAAAGTAGTGAATCATTTTGCTGTTATACACCTCTAAACAGTTTCACGCGCAGCCTAAATGGGAAAGCTGTTAACGTAAACGTTAGTTTCCAATCGAGTTTATTCTCCGAAACACTATTCACCAAATACACGGAGGTACAATTTCGTTTACAACATATAAAGTTCGGTTTTTTAAATGCATTTAATGCTTCTTTTCATAATAACTATCATGTTGTAAGAGTTATACATATGAAAAGTGATACTCACCTCATACTGATGCAGCAGCAGCTTCTTCTGTTGCCTGACTGTCTTTCACATGTCGACCCGTAAAATTTGAACCTTCGTCACGGTAACCAATTTAACCCAACGCTGAGTTATTACTAACAATAACCCAACGATGTTGAAAAAATAACCCAACCGCTTACAAAACAACCCAACATAATGACCCAATATGTGTAACCCATCTATTGGGTTAAAAAAAAAAATAACCCATCATTTTTTACTGTGTAGTTCCCCAACTGACTGATTAACAATTGTTAACTTTAATTTTCTTTATTTTGAATGCTTTTAATAAATATGTTCAATCTTTTCGTTATAAAATATCAAAAAAACAATGATCTTAAAACTGACCAGTGCATGTAGTAACTTAAATTAATTGAAAGAACATTTCAGTTCTTTGGTTTCTTGAGTGATCTCTTAAATTCTCCATCATTCATTTATTTAAACTGTATCCTTTCCTTTTCCCTCCCCGTATTTCCTCTGTAATTCCACGTGTTGCTGTTTCTCCTTTCTCCAGGTTGAGCTAAGACGGAAATTACTCTTGCCTCCTCAGGGCCCAAAAGAAGCCCCTTAACTCTCTGTTGCAGGAAAAATAATTGGTCTTTACACATGAGAATTAATATGAATCTGTGAGGATTGATGAATAAACTGCCCAAACACCATGGCAGATGTATCAAAATGATGTCTTCATATTTCGTTCTCCTCCCGAGGTTATCTGTGTACTTTTTTATACTTCCTTCAGCTCTTGTTTTCTGCTCATGGTAGTGGCTGTCATCTAAAGCAGCTTTTAAAAAGAAAGCTTCCTCCTCACATGTATAACCACTAGGCTACAAGGGACTCATGGGATCCTTTTTTGTGTAGATTGCCGCTTTTATCGCTGAGTCACTGCAGAGTTGCGGAGGGCAGGTCATTCCTCCAGTGGGCTATTTTCAGAAAGTGGCACAGTATGTACTACTATATTTTTTTGAAATATAAATGCTTTCAAATTTGTGTATGCCGCAACTTTTGCTGTACCACAGGCATGTGAGAAATGCAGGAGGCATTTTCATTGCTGATGAAGTCCAGGTGGGCTTTGGCAGGGTGGGCACCCACTTCTGGGGCTTCCAGCTACAGGGAGAAGACTTTGTACCAGATATTGTTACAATGGGCAAACCTATTGGAAATGGCCATCCAATGTCATGTGTGATCACCACCAGAGAGGTTGCCGAAAGCTTCATGTCATCTGGAATGGAGTACTTCAACACAGTGAGGAGAATTTTTGACACTATTATTGACACCCTTGGTAAATCTGAGCAAAGCTGGCTGTGAAAATAAATCTGCATTGTTTATCCTTTTGATCTTTTGTTCAAAAAATTCACAAAATTCTAACCTATCATTGAAGTAAAACAATTGAAAATGGGGAGAAAATCTCATTGTGAAATAAATGTTTTTCTCCAATACATGTGGGCCACAGTTATTGGCACCCCTAGAATGTTTTATGAGTAAAATATCTCTGAAGTATATTCCCATTTATATTCACAATTTTCAGCACTCCAGGGTGATTATGAACATGACAATATCCAGCCCTGGCTTCCTGTTTCACAGAAATATATATAGGAGGGAAAACTAAGCCCAAAATCCCTTAATCATCAACACAATGACAAAAACCAAAGAATGTATTTCTTATATGCTGAAAAAGATAATTGAGCTTTAAGATAAGTGGCTTTAAGAGCTAGATCAGTAAAAATGTCCATTTCCAACATGAGGGAAATAATTAAGATTACCCTTTCAGTCGAATCACTTCGACGTTACATATGGGAACTCGCCAGAGAGACCAATTTGCCTTTGAGCTTTT
>JAUCMU010000097.1:6961583-6984489 GCA_032275025.1 Enteromius treurensis | reverse complement strand
ATATTACTTGTGATTTGTTGATTTGACTTGAATGATATCTTGGCATTAAAAGCTAAAAATGGTTACATCATTCCCTATAAAAGAAACTAGCCAAAATGCTTTCAAATTTTTACTATAAAAGAACCATGCAAAATAATGTTTACCATCTAAGGGTGTTTTTGTTATGGTTCTAAACTGCTGCATGAAGACTGATTCTCTTGTAAAAAAGTATTTGTTTTCAACTGTTTACAAGAATCCCAAACCACACAACTGATGCCAGCCTAATAAAACCTTAGCTTGGGCAGATTTCTTGACATTGTTTTTCCCCAAACACAGACCTGAGAATGATGAATGGCCTATATTATTTTGTGTACAGCAAAAGCCATTACAAATGGTTGTGATTTTGATAAAAGGGCAGGGTGTGTCTTATAAGCAAGAACATGATGGGATTAGTTCGTTTTTAATAATTGCAAAGTGCAGGGAGATGATATAAAAGAGTACTTCACATTTTGTGCATGACACAAAGCCATTGTCATTCAGAAGATTAAGGGAGCAAGTAGCCTATACTCTACAAAGATTGCTCAATAGAGTACTGCAAGAGGAAAAAATCCTTCCGTACCTTTAGGCAATGAACAGTGAGTAATCAGATGGTTTCATGCCATGTTTTTTGATGAAGCCAAAAGCAAACACTTTACTAAGGCCAGTGTGTTTCTTCAATCTTCAAGTGGTAAATTCATTGACTTTAAAAGGCAGGGAACTATTCTTTACTGCTGTTTACAGCTTGTAAAATGAAGTTAAAAAAAAGCATCAAGGATAAAAATAATAAAAAATAACCAAATTTGACACAAATCACATTTTGGGTTACAACAACATTTGTACACAAGTACTGTAACTGAAAGTGAACGTAAATACAAAGTAATTAACAACAGAAGGGACAAACAGAAAGCAACAGCCTGTAATACCATAACACATGCATCATTTATTTTTGCAGCGTTGCATTAATAGAAAGTCTAGTAACGTTACTGCAACATCACCTTCCTCAAAAACATTCACAACAGAAAAGTGGAAATTAGGTAAGTCTTTGGTAAACTTGTGGTTGGTTTTTGAAGCAATCCTGGGTGGAAAAAAAAAGCATTTGGCCCTCTTCTCAAGAATAATGAGAGGTAGGAACCAGGACCAGTGGTAATTGTTTGGCAGTCAATGGGACAGGCACAAGCCTTTTGGTTCTGAAGAGAAATTAACCGGAAACCGCTTATGTTCACGCGAATCATTCATGATCCAGCCTCACCTACAGAAGCAGTGAGTATAATGTCTTTTAATAAATCTTTGTAAATCGCCTTTCCTAATAATGTGCTACTGTAATTAGCAAGTTTCACTATGAATACGGCTAAAAAAAGATCCGAGAGCACTTCAGAAAAGAGGGGCGGAGTCAGCGGAGCTCGTGAAGATTTAAAGGGGAAGTACACAGAATAGAGTGATTTCTAAAGAGCTGTTTTTGACTGGGTAAAAGTAGCGTTTTTTAAACTATCTTTGAGAAATTTTAAAACAAACTATAATTAGAACTTTCCATTAAGACCCTAAAGAATCATATTAGCTTGTGGAAATTGGCTTTGTATGACTTGTATAGGGTGGAGTAACCCTTTAAGCTGCAGTTACAATGTTGGAATGTAGTATATGCTCTTAAAAATAATCAACTCTTCATGCTTGATGTGCATTTTATGCACATTTTAATGTTACAACATTTTTCACACCAGTTGGGCTTATTTAATTAAAGCTCCTCAAACCCAGGGGCCAGCCTTGCCAATGAGATCTGATTACTTCTTGTTCCATGATGCAAAACGTTTTGCTAAGCTTGGCTTTCAAACATGTGTTTAATGCAGTAAACAAGCTCTAATGAAGAGGGCATTAATGACCCACCTGGCTGATGTAACTTATAAACTAATAGAAGCATAGGAGTGAAGGATTTAATTGCAAACACGTGCCATGCACTAAATATGATTAACCTGTAAAAAGCAATTTTATCAAGATACATAAGGTAATTTATCCATTCCTGTCTCTTTAAATCAGAGTTTTCATACTTCTTGGATACTCACAAAAACAAAGCTATATCATGATCTGTAGAACTATATCATTCAAGGGGTTTTGTATATTTACAATGTGTTTAGTTTCTATATGGGGTACTTAATGGTGTGATTGTTTAACAGACTGAAATAAAGAAGAGAATATATAATTCACTGAGGTGTAATCTAAGCATTGATTTTATACGATGGAAGTATAACTAATCCATATGCTCATATAAACCATATTTCTTATTTTTCCATATTTTTTGTGTGTTAGCTGTATTTTAAGTCAAGATATATCTGAGGAACAGACTTAAATTATTCAAAGACACTATAATGATGTTGTTTCCTGGTTGGAGGCAATATTTTCATGTTTAATGGTCCGATGTGGAGACGATTTTTCTAGACCAGACCCGCCTTCTCTTCAGCAGCAATGTGTGGAACCAGCTCCAGCATTGTGTTGGTGAAAAAGAGCGAATAGGATTTTTCTGAGCACTGTTAAACCCAGATCAGAGTGCTAATTTTGAGAGCTTATTTACTTATGGTCCTTTTACAGGGATGTTACAGCAACCTCTTTCTCTGCGGAACTCTCTCACGTTCCTTTGGCCTTGCAACAAAACCATAAAAACCACAGGCTCTCTGAGGGATCACGCCTTGCTGAAACTACAAGGCCTGATTGGAAGCCGGCCTGCTCTGCCCTGGCCCTATAAAGGGGAGCCAAGTGGGAAACCCCACCCAGGGACACAAAGCTCCAGGTTTGACTGACAGCACAGAGACATCACTCCTCCATCGACCACACACTTATGATATGCATCACATTTGGCCAGACACGTTTAATCGAGGAACTGGACATCAGACAGAAAACAGCTCTGTAACAGCTGTGGCTGAATGTCTGTTTCAATACATAGTGAGTTCAGGAAATTACTTAAAATTCACTCCTTCATTTAAACAAATACACATTCCTATAATCAACTACTTTCCTAGATGAGGTATTTCAATTACAGAATCAAATTGTTGGCTAAATTGAAATAGAAGCACCTTGTTGTGCTTGATTTGTTGTGTCGATGCTCTGGCTTCATTTAGAAAAACATACTAAAAAATATTATGATTGCTTATCTCGAAGCTTTTTTTTTTTTACACAGAAAGTAAATATGAGAGGAGTAGTCATCAAATATTTATATCATTAATTAGGTCCATTGTGATAAAAGCAAACCTAACTTTCAAAAATTAGTTAAAAATTATTACAATAGGAGATTCTTTAAATTTGTTTCTAAACTTGTTTGCAACATTTGAGCAACCTAAACATAAATTCTTCATATATATATTTGGAAAAGTCATTAAATCATCACATGAAAGACATCACAAAGGACTGGAAGTAAACTTTGACCTTATTATTGTATCCATGTAAATTAAATATTCAGTCAGGCTGAGCAAACACCTGTGCAGATATGATAAACAAAAAAAGTTATATTAAAAAAAAGTTTTATAAACAATGCCATGCCAGTGTGATGCGTTTAGACAATGAAGTCACTATTTGATAGATAACAGATTTTCCAACATAATGAGAGTGAAAAATTGAGAACTGAGAACTGAGCCTGCAGTGCTTTCCATTTATCTGATTTCACTGAAATTCGTCACACGATCATACCCACTGTCAGACACATTTCAAAATAATTTGTGCTGAAGAACATGAACAGGAAATGTTGACCGTTTAATTCAGCCCCACAGCTTTCTTACAAAAGAGCTGAGGGCCTGGGAACAGCTGTTAAGGTTAGAAAGGGAGAGAGATGGATTGTGTGTGTGTGAGAGAGAGAACATTTTGGAAATGCATGTTGTTCTCATCTTATGATTAGTCTCTTACAAAACCCTCAAGGGAGTGACATTGAAATGTATCCAAGATAGTAAAGAACTTGACACTATCAGTCCTTTGTTAGGGCAAAAATATTCACATCTAAACCACGTAAGCAATTTTGGACTCTAAAATTAAAAAAATAAATAAACAAAACAACACAGTACAGAGAATTAAGTGAACGTCAAGCACTATTGATTGCAGACTCCAGTATTGAGTGTACTAACATGTTGTGACTGACCAAAGCAATGGGCAAAACAGTCATGGTTGCTAATAGATCCTCATGTTACTAATATGCAAAGCATGGTGTCACTCGAAGAATTACTTCTTATTCGTTATAATGGTAATGACTGGACTTCACATATATGCTCACATGGCTGTGTTTCAGACCACATGAGAGTCAAATGTGGTCAAAAACATCTGTGATGATATACAGTAAGAACATGAAAAGTTATATACCAAACAAACAATCAACACTCTTCTGGTTAAGATGTTAGTCGTCTTTTTTATAAAAATGTTAACCGTTACTGCTTATGTGCTAAAACATATAGCCGAGAACACAATTGTTTTGTTCATTTATCAATCAAATCTCAGTATATGAACAGACATAAAAACAGAAATGAAAACTTTCAATGTCAAAACCCCCAAAAAATACAGTTCTGCTGGGCACTCGTGATTAAACCCAACCATGTGTTTATTTGCTTTGCCTGTCATGTACAGTCAAACATGTTTCAGTACAACTCTGTAAATCTGATATAACAGTTCATTATGGCTTCGATGACTTCACTTTTGGGAGATTCTTTGCGTTGAAGGCTATAACTCCCTGGGGAACACGGATGTTTGTGTGTGATCTCCAATGGGTGGTATAATCACTAACAGCTTCTATGTTTACAGCCTCCACACACATGCTGAATTTAATTCTACATGGCAAGGTTGGCTATAACTGCAACAGTCCGATCTAAAGGAATGAGATCCTCTTTACACATGGAGTGGTTAAGAATTACAGCCCCAGTATTTCAATTAAAGGAGAAACAGCCTGAAGAAAAAGCATATGGAATGATTGTAAAATAGCCTTATGTGCCTGACCACATCAATTGCTGGACAGAGATTTTTATAGATTGTAAACCATGTGCATAAGGGAATCTTCAAATTTGAGAGGCCGGAGCCAGAAACGAAATGAATACAATAAGACACAATGTCTATTTAATAACTGGCATTTCATAGTTAGTGAGTGCCATAATAGTAGGAAACTTCCATTAGTTCCTGATAGCCTTGACTTATTTTTATGACAATGACTAAATAGCACAGAGTCCATGAGTCCATATTGCTTCAACAGCCACCAATTAGTCTGATTTTGTTTCGCTGGCCAGGGGATCCATAGCTGAGCCTGATGGTTGCTGGAACAAATGTGTGCCTGTTTTACTCTTTCAGGCAATGTGTTGCATTCAGTCGGCTGCTGAAGAGGCTCTTTTGTCTGAGAAGTATCATGCAGAGTTTGGGATTCATTTCCATGATTGCATGCAGTTTGAAAAGAATTCACTGCAGTCATTTTTAGTTGAGTCCAATAACCTGGATTGTCAGGACAAGTGGGCATTAGCCTTGGTAGCTTTCAAACTACAGGTGCAATTTAGAGTCCTTGGTGGAAGTCCTCAGTAGGACTCCCAAAGTGGTAAGATAAGCTAAAACTATTTCATTCAGTGTAACAACAACTGTGAACGTGTCAAAATCAGTCATATGGAAGAAACTACTGGAGAGTGAAATATTCAACTATAATGATTAAAAGATTTTTAATGTAAAAGGCTCTCATTATGGCAGCATTTTTAAGTCTGAAATACAGGAAAAACTGTAATATTGTGAAAAATTCTCCCAACTTACAGCGCAGCAACTCATTTTCAAATAGTTCCCTTGATGTCCACCAGCTATCATCTGGCCCTAACAGGAGTCTTTCGTATGATTATTATACAACTATTTCAGCATTTCACCACACCTTCTATTCTTCCAGATAACCTCGCTGTCTACTCTTTATCTCTCCCTTTCCCCATTTATTTCTTTCTCCCCAAAATGCGTTCTTGCTGTTATTTTATGAGTGAAAACCTGCCGGCGAAGTGTCTTGGAGCACCTGTGCAGTAAATCAAAAAAGAACCTGTGCTGTTACATAAGTCTGGAGCACAGCCTGGAAGACCTCTTGGCAAAACACAGGAGGAACACAGATAAAAGACAACGAAGGCATAAGGGAAATTAAAAAGCAGTGAAGTAGGAAAGCACTGGTCATCAATTTTAAAGAGAAAGAGAGCTGGAAAAAGATGGGCAAATGAGGAGCAAAGACAGGTGGACTGAAAAGGGCTCTCGAGATAAACTTTAATGCCTTAAAACAGGAAAACAGAATTAAATGTGAATCCAAGATGGTCATATTTAAGAGGAGTTGGCCTTTAAGACAGTGAACTCTACTTAAAGTCTTAAAAGATTTCTTAAAGGACACTCTGATAGAGTGCAAATAAATGTGTGTGTTAATCAAAAGGTGTTCTGGGTGTTTTCAAAACTACATTATATCTAGAAACTTACATTAGACAAGACATAATCGAGCTATGGATAAAGAGACCTTTAATATTAGTTGGAGGCGTAGGCGTAGGGGTAGAGGGAAGGGCTTCACATGGAATCTTCAAACGAAGATTTTCAGGACCACACTTAAACTAGCTACAGCGGCAACATGGCTGACATCAAAATGTGACGAGTTGGAGTGTGAGAATGTGTTGGATGTAGAAACAAGGAGTAGCTCACATCTGTTCATAAAATGGTTCTCATTCACTAATAATTCCCTAAGTTTTTTGTATTTAGTTTGTTCTTAAATTCGTTCTTTCATCCCGCTTGAACAAGGTTAGTCATTTGCATAAAAAATGCCCAAACTAGCTCCATATAAGGGCTTTCCGCAAAGTGGCGCTCGTGCAGAGTAAGACAACTATGGCACCATAGACAAAGAAAAAGAACTTCAATGATAATGAAGGTTTTGATGTTGGAGGTGGAAGATAGAAAAATGTGCTACTTAAAAGTCACTGCATTAATAGGAAGATAATTATATATAGACAAAGTTCTAAGTGTCAAACCAAAGGGAACAGTAATCACTATAATGGTAAGTAAAAAAATTTTTTAAACATTTTAGGAAACTCTTATTTGTGATGTTCAGTTGTATTGAAAATGTAACATTGTCTTTGTTAAACAAGTGAATTCAACTGGTGAAATATAACAGACATGGGGATATTTTTCTTCTTCTGTTGTGCATTAGCAACAAATTAGTGCACTGCTGCCTCTCACTGCTTTATTAGTGTCATTGGCTTCTTTGTGGCTACTTGAATATTTTAAGTAAGTGTCACTCAAAGCAAGTAAGTAAATCGTTTTATTTGCCTTGAAAGTTGCTGTAACTTAGTAAAACCTAGTAAGTATAAAAACTAAGTACAACTTACTAACTATATCTAAGTAAGGTGAACTATTCGGTTTTACAGTGTATTTATTAAATAGCTCATTGTATATCATGAATATGTTTTGGTCAACAGTTAATATAATTAAAAATATAGAATTGGGACTGGGCCTTACTATTATTTGCTACTGCCCTTTAGATGTTACATGAGATATTTATATGTTTCCTATAGGACAAAATTTATTTACTCAGAATATTGAGTTATGACAATATTATGGTGAATTTAAAATAATTAAGGGTTAAAAAAAAATGAATAAAGAATGCAGAGTAATAACCTGATAACTTAACACAAAACATATAGTCATTGATCATGGAAGATATCCTTAATCGTGGAAGTAAACCTTTAAACAGGATAATTTGTCTAAATGCAGCTACTATTTTATGTGTTACGGACAAATGTAACAAGAAATAGCTTAAGCTACATTAAAAATAAAATACATTTTTAAATACCTTTCTTTTTTTTAAAAAACATTTGCAAACTGTGTACTAAACTGCAAACTGCCATTTAATCCAACAAATTTAGCACAACTTGTCTTTGTGAAACTTGGTGTTGTCCTTGAGGACGGTGGTTGGTTTTCTATGGGGAAAACACATAAATTAAGTCCAAAAACAATGACCACAATATTCACAGTGTTCAGTGTTTATCAGTTTTCTTGGCAGCCTTCAAAGGAAATGATATGATTTGTGATTTCAAAAACCACAGCTGTGCAACCTTCAAACAATGACTTTTTCCAAACCTCAAGGCATTAAATTAGCCTCAATTTACAGTCCCAGAAAAATGTGGTTAATCCTCAACCCTAATGCTGAGCTTTTCTTGTTCATAAATGAGGAAAACTGTACTTTTGTGGTCAGGCTGGATCAGAACCTTACTGAATAAGGTAAGGTTATCCAAACTTTCTTTCCCACTTTCTTCCCATTCACTGACCTTTGCTCTTTCATGGTTTCTCACACTGCTTTAGAGTAAAACAAGCTGTGAAACCTGATGACAGCGACATAAACCAGGCAGAAAACACTAAAACATGTCTGATTACACAAATGATAATGTTTAAGCACAAATGGCTCGATGAAACAAATGTTGATCAGTCAAAACACAAACTGCCATGTGAAGTGATTGAAGAGTGAAGATATTGTTTTCAAAGTATATTCTATCTGGCCTGGTTAAATGTTTCACAGTGTTAAAAGGAACATGATGACAAGTTAAAACTTGAAGGCATAATATTTGTCTCTAATACACAAACTGTTACTATCACAACCAATACAGTCTACCTTCTATGAAGACAGATTCAATGAAAACCATATACGTCATATGAAATCGTCTGAGCCCAAGACTGTAATGTGTTTTACCTGATGCAAAGTTTGATAGTAATAACCTCTGACAGGCCTGGGGTAAACCAACCCCCCGAGACTCACAAGTTTTAAATCCTGATAGCTGGCAGGGTTTGAATTAGGTGTACAGTATAATGTTCCAGAACAAGGTCTCAGTGGACCTGTTGTATCCCACCACGAACCCCACCTCAACATGGCACACACCTGATCCTGTGTTCAATCATGCTACTGACGCAAGACAAATGGAAATTCAATGAGGTTAGAAAACAGGAACGATTGCGGTGTTGATTCGAATCAAATCCTGTCAAGTTCAGAGAAGTTTGTGCTCAAACGGAGTGAATTTTGCATTGAATTGTCTGGATTCATACTGGTCAGTTTCAAGAATACTTTTTCTGAATAGTTACAAACGACTGTTAGAAGCAAACAGCTTTCAAAGTTTAGTCATGCATATGATAGAATTAAAGTTTATTAGATTGCGTATTTGAAATTTGTACTTTTCACAGTTATTACTTATTTTTTATTGCATAAAGATAAACATATTGGATTGACAAATGTCAAAACATCTGTTATTTTTGTACAATGGAAACAAATTGCAAAAAGGTCAAGTACAATCAAATCTAAATGCTCTCAGCTTGACTTTCACATCGATCTGGTGTTCATGACACCCAGATAGGAGAAAAGCTGCTCTGAACTGTCCGGCATAACACAAGCAAAGAGTGCATCTGTTTCTTGCTCTGAGTTCTTATCCCTCAGTCTGGAGCTCATAAAGTCACAGTGATGGTGGCAAATGTGATCTTAACACCACAGGGGAGAGACAAAGCAAACCTAGGCTCTTCAAAGGAGCATTTCACAGAATGAAAAAAACCTGTTTCACCTGCTGTCTAAGATGCTGAGGAACATGGGAGAAATACTGAGCTCACTGGCATGCAGGCCTTTTATTTCACACCACGGAACCGTAAACGTCTCAGCTTCGTATTACCAGGCGCGTGCCAGAGAGAAAGGAAACCGCTTACAATTAACCAACACCCCTGAGGTGGAGTAAAAGCTGCAATGACACATCTTTCAAACAATCTGACAACATGGTGGAATACAGGTGGGTGCCTTTGGGAATGATGGAAGCATGCTCTCATGCTTTGGTTAGTTTATGGCCCCAGTTTATAGGGTGTTTCTTTCTTGACAAACACACAGATTTGCTCTTGGATTCGTTCCACACAAAACACCACTTTGAGACGCTGAGACTCGCTGGTGAGTTGGACAGAAAGATATCAGAGCAAATACGAATGTCAGTAAATGACTAGAAAATAAAATGGACTGGTAAAAATCAGTAAGACAAACTTTGATGTTGGCTTGACAAAGCCTTGTCATTGCTAGGCAGTTAGAACGGTGTTGTGAGTGTTTGCTAGGCAGTTTTGCTAAGTGGTTATGGATGAATAGACATTAACAACAGCGCAAGCAGAAATAATCATGCCTTATCTCCACTCCATGCTGTACAGTACTTGCCGTAGCATATCTATAGATTAATGGTATGGATTTTCCACTTTTCTCTAAAAAAAACATGCTCTGCAATACCATAGGTTGTAATAAGTACATGCAAGTTGCCATCTAAAACAAACTCCTGGGTGTGGAGTGATAAAAAAAAAGATTGAAACCGAGAGGTTCATATACTTCTCATTTTGTGCCAGCCTCCCTTCCATTATCACTGCAGGACCCCCGTTCTGTTCCACCATCCCTGTTTGAATAAACAGCACAGACATAGTCTTTCATTATTTATGATGGATATTGGCTTTGTATATGCCTCTGTGTGTTTATTTGGTCTGCTTTGCTGTTGTCTTGGAAGCTCGATCATGTTTTTTGGAAAGAAATGGTCAATCAGATTGACTGTGGTTGACAAGTTGATTCTTTGTTAGATTGACTGTTGGATGGTTCCAGCTCAGAAGTGTCGTCTATAAATGTTTGGATGTGGCCCTTGAGTGTTTGGCACATACCGTGCCAGAGTGCACATGCTCAGTAACTCACGTTGCTGTTGCACACACAAAACATAACTCAACAATGCTTGCTAGTGGTTGCTAGGTCTTATCTCACACCACTCCCAAACCAAATATGAAGAACAAAGTGGAGCTTGAAAAGATCACCACGCAAGAAATAGCATAAAAAAGCCACTTTTTATGTTTGGTTCAGGTCATTAATTTCAGTAAACCGCCTGTTCCTGCACAACATGACCTCACAGAAGGCTGAGTTAGCTGTCAACAAGTGAGGATGGTGCCAACATTAACACCAATGATTTTATCCAAATGGGTTGTTTGTAGTTTTATTATTGCAAAAATATCTTGTATATATCTGTATATGCGTGTCGCTACTTAACCAAATAAATTACACAATGAGCTCAAGACAGACAAAAGAGATGCTGCTGCCTCTGAAACTCACTGCTGCTGTCAATTAGAGAAAAAAATTGTGATTTACACATTGTTTCATTTCAAACTGCGAGTTATTTTCTCATTCAACATTTTCAAGGAATGTTCCTCAGAGAAAATCCCACTGGTGTAAGTGTGGTTGGGGTGTGAGTGTTCATCAATCAGTCAGCAAAATCTGTATGTATGTCAACATCCTTCATGCCTCTGTTTAGTATCATATTAACCACAAACAATGGAAGTATGGCATGATTGAATGTTATTCTGCACATAAAAGTTCAAAAACTAAATTAAAAAGACATTTATTTCAATTAAGGGTTAAAAAAAGAAAATTCAGTCATCATCTACTCGCCCTCATATCATTCCAAACCAGTATGACTTTCTTTCCTTTGCAGAAAACACAAAGATTCTATAAATACTGTACATAGAACACTGGACTCTGATGTAAACTATTGCTAGCATTCTTAAAATTGTATTAGGTACAGTTAAATTCATATATATTCTTGAAAGGGAAGTATTTTATACTTGCTCAGACTTTTAAACAATAAAACTTTTTATTTTCCAAGCAGCAGCTGATCAAGTAACCTCAATATGTCAGCTTATCAGCACACATAAAACTTTCCTAATAAAATGTCCAAATTCCCTGCCATTTATGGCATAAGCAGCATGTCAAATGGGAAGGGCATTCTAAGCATTCACCGGTACACACTCGATCAGAATGAAAACAGATGATGTCATAGAGAAGCCCTAGTTCACTTACGTATAGTGTATGTGCGTGTGTGCAGAGTAATGGGGAACATTAAACCCACTGAGACCATGTTGAATTATCCCCTTGGATCTCCTATTACCTTCTCCCTCTGGAATGCCTGTTTCAAGTTTTAGAGTTCCTTGTTTCCTATTTCTTTAAAACATCGAGAAAGTATTTCGAAATTGAGATGTTGTTTTCATGAGGAACACCAAAAATGGTAAATATGCACTTTGAAGTTCCTATGTCTTCTAATTTAACATTTCACATTAAAAATGCTACCATTTAAGTCACAGATATTGCTACCTATAGCTCTTATCTAACACATTGATGAAAAAAATAAATAACTACTCCATTTATAACGCTCCCATGTTTTGGATTTAAAGTAATGATGAAGAATGAGTGATGGGTTGCTTCCAGAAGGCATGTTTTAACTTTGAAAGTGTTGTGCTCTAGTTCTTGCAATAGCTCATCATTGCCTGTGGATTGTTCTTTTGTTGGTATAAAGACATTATAATTAATGATGTTGTTGTTTCCATGTGGAGAAATAGCTTTGTTTTCTTGAGTGACCTCATGTGTCTCATGCGAAGCAGGTGTCTGATTTCACCACTGGTTTGAAGTGTCTGTGATTGAATACATGAGTATGTAATACTTGATTTTTATTCCAATTATCAGTTTTTTCAAATGTGTAATATTTGTGTGTGTGTGTGTGTGTGTGTGTGTGTGTGTGAGATCTATTTAGGATCACACAGACACCTAGTTGTGCTGGTGATGATTCACAGGATGTTTTCCTGTGGTCTTAATTGTGTGTAATCATGCGTGAGCGGAGTGATAAATCTTAAACGCATGTATAATGTAAACAATAGCTCCATTACATGGCAGGACAACAAACTGAGAACAAAAACAACACACTTTAAAACACCTGATGAATGAAATGAAATCTGCTCTGTGTGGGAGTCCTGCGTCTGGGCATGTGAAAATATGTTCACATATGCATCATGAGATGAATGATTCACATATTTAATTCTGAGTGGACTGAGGGCTGAGGGTATTTTTCAGGTCCAGTGAACATTGCAAAACAGCAGAGCTTTCTATTGAACAACAACATACCGGCCAAAAGGTCGTCATCATTAATCATGCTCAAGGTAAAATTCATGTAGGGGATTTGCCCTGAAGAATGCAGCTGGAGACATGTTACCGTGTTTACAGGAAAACGGGTTTGTAACTTGTCATTGTAATAGATGAAACTAATACAGCTAAGCTAATTGCAGTTACAGTACCAGTATTTGAGGCATGCCATGTGGTGAAGTATTAATAATAGTGATGCTACTAACTAGTGCAACATTTTTCTATCCAGTAACAAGCTACTCTTTCCATAACTTATTCTATAACTTATTATAATAATCAAACATGCTTTTTATCAAGTAGTGTAGGACGTCTAGAACTCCAATTCATTCATGTATGGAATGTAAAAAATTAATTATGGAACAATAATGCATTTTACATTCAAAGTGACTTGCATTTAAGGTATAGATTTATTTAATCATGCTTTCCCTGGAAAAACAAAACCTATGACTTGCTAACACCAAGAGATACATACAAACTGCTCTGAGAATTAATATCATCATCTAATTGTATTGTAGTAGCTACATCTTTATAAACGCATCAATGTAGCTATACACTGTAAAATGTGCAAGAAAAATAAGTTTATTGGGTACATACAGTAGAACCTCTCTTAAGGTTGACTGTAGTTTAACTTAAAATAATGTAAGGCAGGTTTTGAAGCATCTTTCCCAACCTTGGAAACATGGAACACTTAAGCCCAAGGAACC
Source organism: Enteromius treurensis (assembly GCA_032275025.1). Classification (NCBI taxonomy): domain Eukaryota; kingdom Metazoa; phylum Chordata; class Actinopteri; order Cypriniformes; family Cyprinidae; genus Enteromius; species Enteromius treurensis. The sequence continues at coordinate 6,970,818 of JAUCMU010000097.1, read as the reverse complement.
CCCAAAAAACCTGCCTTGAAATAGCTGGATCATGCAAAAACAGCTTTAAGTCTTACAAAGTTGTTGGTTTGGCACAGCTGAAGACTTAACAGAGTGCCCAAATAATCACTTCTGAGAAATTGTAAGAATTTACAATCAGAAAACCACGTATTGATCAAATATTAACTTTAATCACTGGGATTGGGGACTAAATTCTACTTTAACCATGTATTACAGTATACCACAGTGAAATCTGAATGAATCATTTATGCTCTCCCCCTCTCTTACACACACTCCTGCCAAATGTCTGATGTCTTAGACACACAGCTCTCTTTGCAGAGCTTGGAAACTTGATTTTCTTTTTATTAATGGGATTAATTTGTCATTAATCTCCTTGACCAAACATACAGACAGGGGCTGCATATTATTCAACATGGCATAACATGCTGGAATCTCGTCTTGGGCTTAAGCATACCCGCAACCAATTCATCATAATATGAAAATACTACAATGACCGCAAGTCTGTGTCTACACACTGAAACTTTAGACTTAATGGGACAGATCAGTTAAAAAAATTATAATTGTGTCATCATTTACTCATCCGCGTCATTCCAAACTGCAGAATACAAAAGAAGATGTTTTGAGAAAAGTACAATGAAAGTCAAAGAAGTCCGATGTTGATTTGGAACCCATTGACTTGCACTGTATTGACAAATCAGTTGAAGCCCTCTTTAAAATATCTTCTTTTGTTTTCCATAGAAGAAAGAAGCTCAAAGAGGTTTAGCGTGACCTGAGCAGGAGTAAATGGTGGCAAAATTGCATTTTGAATTGCTCAATGATATGTGTGACGAGACTAGCACTGAACCATTTGATATACGGTCTAACATAAATCTGACTATACACGGAGCTAATCTTTCTTCTTTTTGACCTAGTTCTGTGCAGCAATAAATTCATATTGTCAGTCGAGATCTAGAGTGATAGTCTTGCTGAGAAACACAGCGATCCCAGTTCAAGTGCAGACAGCGAATAATTCCTCCAGTTATAAAGATAAAAGACTTTCACAATTTGCCAAACTATGAAGCCGTATGAGAACATTTCAGTCTCTCTCTCCAAAGGTGTCTATCTCACACCTGTTGCACATTCAAAAACCCAACGTCTTCTCTTAGCAATTACATAATGCCCCCTAGTTTCTTCATATCTCCTCCTCCTCTTCCCCATTCCAGTCACTTGCTCTCCTGAAACCAGACACAAGATTAGTTCATTCGTTATTCTAACCCCAGGAACTCTAAGAGTGGAATAATAATGATTTCATCTCTTGTCATTGCAAAGTAAAAAATATTTTTTTATACATGTATTCATCCATGTACCATTGGTTTCTTACCCTTCAAATGCAGATCAATTGTAAAAGGCCCTACAAATTCTTGCATCATCAGGTGCGTCTCCAAACGAGTAAACAAACACAGTCTCTCCTCTTCGCTCCAAGAAGTGTCATTCTGTCCTGGCATGAATTGGAGACTAGAAACTGATTCCCACAAGTCACGCTGGAAAGCCAAGTGGAATATACTGTAACCTATATAGTTAACTTGGCCAAGACTTACCAACACATGCAGCTATGAAAATAAAAGGCCCTTTACATAGTGAGCACACTGTGTTAATGTACGTCCCTTGTACGACATTGGTGGTGCAGAGTTTCTGCCAAAGAGCAAAAAAATAAAAATGTTTTAAACAATAATTGCTATTCTGACTAGTTTGTGAGAATAATTGTGCTACACACTACACCCAAGTCAAACACAAGCATCCTACTGAGACAGAAAAGCTGAATCGCTGAACCATTAAAAGAGTTAAGTCCTCTGTGATCAGGTGCCACCTTCAACAACCAACTTTTCAACTGATTGCTTAAAAAATAGGGCATTTAGTGTTTTGACCATTATATTTTATGACATTTAAAATGCTGAGAGCAAAGTCAGTCATTTACAAAGTGGAATTGGATGTGATCCCTATATTCCCTATTGGCAACGGTTTTCTCACTCAATCTCTTCCCCTTTAAATGATTTCCTGTAGCGATATTGTGTTACTCCAAACTAGGCCCCATGCCATACAGTACACAAACAACTCTGTTCAATGGAGATCTACACTACCATTATTCATGTTTTAAATAAAGTGTTCTGATTTTTCATTAAGGATGTACTGATATTAAAATTCTGTCCAACACTGAAAAGCTAATCATTTCTTTCATAACTGATAAATGGCTGATATTAAAGTTTTATTATATTTCTATGTAAATAAATGAATGATATTAGCATTTTAAACACTATAAAGGTGAATTTAGACATCACATTATAATGTGCAGGGTGGAAAATAGATATTCTTTTATTAATTACATGAATAGTGTTTTTAAAGATTTTCTTTAAATGAGTGGTATTGGATTTCAACTTACTGTAATCTAAATGTAAAAAAGAAACAAACATGTATTTCAGAATGAGCATTCACAAATTTTTTAAAACAGCCTATTCGATTACAGTGAGCGCCTTCAGGCAGGTGCAGTTCATTACTGTCTCTCTTCTCAGCCCTTCCTATATACCTTCATCCTTTCCAGACTCATTAACTCTTCCGTCCCCAACAGCTGTCTTCTAATAGTCTTTCTGAAGCTTATTTTATTTTACGCTCATTTTTTACTTGACATCTTGACACTTGGCTTGACTGAATAAGGTGTGGAGCGCTCAGCTGTTATGAGTGTTAAAGACCCTCATTCCTCTCTCTTTCCCTCTCCAAAGGTTTTCTGCTGATCAGTAACTGGCCTATTTTTCTCCTTTCTCACTCGTTCCCTCATGCACCCTCCCCTCTCTGTCAACTGTAAAGGATAGATGATTGTGATCCGTCTCTTTCCATCCCTCTTCTCCAGATGATCTGAGAAATTTCAGCTGGAACACGTTTTACAGCAACTATCAATCACATACTATGACACGTCGGATTTTCGCTTGGAAAACGTTCAAACTGGGCACACGGACAAAAACATATATGACATCACTCATTCATATCTCATATCATACATACGCAGACAGGTTTGTCCTACACAATGTAATTTTTCAGCGAAAATATATAAAATGAATATCTATTTCTCATATTGTACATCATAATGTTGTCATGCCTAAAATTCTATTGTAGCATTTCATTTTTTATATTTTATTTTACATTTATTTAGCCAATATAATACATTGTTTAATACTGGTAGCATCTTTCTACTTCTCTGTATCTAGCAATGTTAATATGAGCAATTTTTACACTAGAAGTTATTATTAAAATGTATAAAAAGCTTTTTTTTTCTTATAATTTTCTTATGATCAGCCTGATTGGTTTAGTTATTTTATTGGATTTGACCATGTGTTTTGCTGTAAACAACACTGAACACTTACATTTATTTGCATACTACTACGTTTTAAAAAAAATGTTTACTGCAGTTTATTCACCTGCGTTTAATAAGCAGTGATTTGTTACTCTAGATAAGGTCTAAGTAGCCTCACACTACCCCAAACTATATTACTACATGTCTCTGGAAATAGACAAGTAAGTGTTGCCTTTTTCCACCCTGACTGACCTCATTTGAACAGAGGTTTTACTGAGCTAGGCTTATGCCATCAGCTACTCAGCCTCTGCCAAGATAAACGCCCTTTCTCACCAATGTAACTCAGAAACGTTTTGGTCAAGAGCAGAGTGAAGGGGTAAGACACACCAAACTCTGCACTACAGTTACACCTGAACCGCAAAACAATCCCACATCAATTAAACCCCCTGGATTTTTCATTTGCCACTATTTTTTTTTTTTACTTTTGATCTGTGCTGTAATTAGTCAGACCTTCAAATCTCAAAGCCAAAATAAACTTGTTTCCTGGCACAGACCAGCATCCTTGACTTGATTAAGAAATAACAAAAATATCATAAATATGCACACAGAATATCATCTAATACTGAACACCTTGGTTCCTGTTTAGTTGCTACAAACAGTGGATAACAAAACATTTGGGAATAAACCCACAAGCAGACAGTTTGATTGTTGTCGTTGAGCCAGTGATATCATCGAGCTGGCAGTTGCCAAAAGGGGCACAAACTGTACTTGCAAAGCTTGTGCCAGTACAAAAAGCCAAAACACAACCTATTATAATCAAACACACACCTGTTTAAACCATGTCATTCTTTCCGCTTGTTGTGTAGTGGATGGATCCGCCAAATGTATTCATAATGCTTTGCACAAGTTTGACACACTTTCAGCTTGTTAGGATCTTCTGACAGGCAGCATGTAAAAGTGCCGCAAGGCTCATAACATAATCTAAACAATTTCCGCTACACCTGAGCGCTTATTCATCAGTCAGACCGCACACTGCTGCATCAGCAACTTTTCCTGTGTAACTCTCCAAACTTTGATCCATCCATGGCAGGATGAGAAAGATGAATGTAGAACGCACCATTGCTTTTGTGTTTAAACTCATGCCTTGAACCCCTTCTAAAACAGCACACATACGCATTCGTATTATTTCCACACTGGCCCACACACGCACGTGAAGGCACTTATACACTTACAAACACTTCAATGTTTGCCTAAAGGCATACGTCACAGGCGTCACATGCTCATGCAGAGACATTTACACAGTTCATGCTGGGCCACTGTAGCATTTGCTAAAGGCAACGGCATTCCATAAACAAGATGTGCAGCGGAACAAGAGAATAAGCTTCATTGATAGTCCTTTAAACAACTAAAACATTTCCCCTGAAACTGCCAAGAAGCAAGATGCTGCCTCCTTATAAATGTTATGTTAGAGTGTATGGCTCTGTCCAGAATGAAATAACATCTTACTGCGCCATAGGCCATATGCGGTTTTAACAGAGAATGCACTCCAGTTATTAATACATACATTTAAGCTCAACATGAAACTGCACAGGTACTACATTTAACGAGGTAAGAGCCTCAAAACCATTATTAAAAAGTGAAAAGAAAACTGATACTGGAGATCTACTGGAGAACTGTGTGAGTGAATAAAAAAACTACCGCTAAAGATACAAACTGGACCTCTGGTTTCTATCATATTGCCCCTTTGTTTCCTTGACTTGACTTGCATAAATGTTTCATCAACTGTCTCTTGTTACGGTTTGTCCTTTCACTGTCTTGTTACTCCATCCCTGCTGCACTTAGCAGTGAAAATCCAATCTAAACACTCCATTAACTAGATGGCTGCATTGTTGTTTGTACGGCCTTTTCCTTTCCCATGATATCATGGGCTGTTCTAGGCTGGCTCTCCTCCTCCTCTTTCACCCATATCCCTCCAACATGGGTAGGTTATGCTAAGAGATACAGTCGGGAAGAAAGGTCACGAGAAACAAAGGTTGCGCTTGCTGAAAGTAAACGCTTCTCAGACTTAACACTGTTTTGCATCTCTACTAAGTAAAAACTAGGGAATATAAATAGATTCTTCAGGAGTAATAAAGTACTTTTAAGTCAGCAATTACAGAGAAAAGGAGCATTTTTAGACTGGTAACTGGTAATTGTCTTAGAAGCCACATAAGAGAACAGAAACCAAACACTTGACCAAAAATCCAATGTTATGTCTCTGGACCAATCCAAAAACTGCACATTCTACAAATATTTTCAAAGTGAATTCCTTTGTCTGAAATGCTTTTCATAGCTGCTGTGTTTCCTTTACTTTTCGTTCACTTTTGTTGCCATTTCAACTACAAGTACACTACTTTTAAGCATGTCCTTCCTGTGCCCGTATAGTGAACCACACATATGTTGTTGTTGTTGATGATCAATGTTACAATCGCCTATATAAGTATATAGTGCAGCTGCATCCTGTTTAAACCAAGCCAAGTCTACAAAACCTGGACATAGCTATAAATACAAACCATCTAGGCGAGCAAAATGAACTTCATATCCGGACTTCACCATTCAGCCAAACTGAATACCATGAGCCAAAGTGCATGCACTTTACATATCCTAAATACATATCCTAATAGGAATTTCCATTACTTGGAAAAATGTTTATGCTTGTTGAGGGCACTCAAGAGCAAAGCACCACCCAAAGGATGAGAAAGCATAAATTCACTTGCAGAAACAAACACACGCAGATGCACACTGACCTAACACTCACTAAGGTGCATTAAGGTCCACAAACTGAAACGTAAGCCCACACAAACTTACTGTGTTTTAGCTGACAAGTATTGTGGTGGGTCAGTCTGACCCAAGGGTGCTGGAGACATGTAGTCAGCTCACAGCTGCGAGAGTTACACACGTGTGTACATACCCACATATACAATGAATGGTAAGTGCACAGCTGCATATGCACACAAACACAAGCTCTTAAAACAAAATATCCTTCACAATTGCTGCTTCAATGCATATTTTGGCTGCCCAATACATCCCAAGAGAAGGCACAACTTGCAGATGTTTTATGCACACACACACACACACATAGGGAGTTTGGTGTTGCAGCTGGGCAGCAAAGAGGCTGATGATGATCTAAGAGTGGAGTGAAGGGGATTTCCATAAACACACTGGATGTACAGGACTCAATGTCTTAGCCTATACACCCCTCACAAACAGCCTGCTAACATCAAACGGCTTCAATTTATGACTTGCTAGCACACAACACAGATGTACTAATTAGACACAGCAATGTCACTAATACTCTAATACTAAGATATTCTCTGGCAGCATGAAAATTGTTAAATGATAAACTCGAGCTTGGCCACACAAGCTAAAAATTACCCTCTTACTGCACCAGCACCGGCACCCATAATCAGCAAACTTTTAAAATGTATGTACTGTTAGATTACTGTACTTTTAGGCTCAGCATTCACATGCAGTTGGTTCATGTCAGTCACATTATGTGTGTGTGTGTGTGTGGCTCTAACTCTGAATGCTTATGTATAGAGTAAAGCATGTTATGCTTTGAATATGTAGACTAGCTGAGCACTCTTTCTCCTTTTTCTTCCATAATCAGTGATTTGGACTGAACAACGTTTTGATGGATGTGTTCTGTGTAATCTCATAGACTGGCTGTTTGAGTTGATATGTAATATATCTGGATAGACTCCAGATTAACAGTGTGATTAGGAACCACAAAGGGGGCAACGGAGACCAGACCGCGTCCATATACTCGGCCTCTCTAGACACTTGGCGAACTGAGCCATTTTATCCAAGACTGCTATATTCATGTCCAGACATTACCCAAATAAAGAGTCGCCTGTATCGTTCTATTGTGCATTTGGTCTAATCACAGTGATATGCAGAAAATGAAATTCGTTATACACTACTATTTAAAAACAATATATTTCTTTTGATAGAAAGTATCAGCAGCCATTATTCCTGTAAAAGTGTGCTAATATGACCCTTGACCACAAAACCAGTCATAAGAGTTTTCAATTGATGTCAAGTCAAGTCACTTTTATTTATATAGCGCTTTTAACAATACAGATTGTAGCAAAGCACTGAACATTATCAAATAGAAAAAAAGAGTGATGGTAATGTATAATGACAAGAATTTAACTTTATTTATCAAATGCAGAGATGGTCTCTGTAGTCAAGGCGACGATAATCAGACCAATGAGAAGAGACCAACAAGTGGGCGGGCAATATGCTAACATTTCGTGTTGAGATCTAGATCAAACGACTTAGGGCTTGTTTTGAAAATGACTTGATTCAATGATTAAGCTCTTTCTTTTAAAAGACAATAACTTTTATGCATGGTGCACTTTCAGATTTAAAACTTTGCAGGATGTTTTCACTTAGCTCATTCACTTAGAGCTGTGTTACACTCTGTCATTTTCAAAAATCAATAATAGGGGCACTTAAAGACCTGAATGAAGGGTGTCAGTCACACTAACCAAAGGCACACTAGTTTTAGCTGGAAAATCTCCTCACTCCAAAAAGCCTCATTTTGTGATCTCCTCTGAGATCATTCGTACAGAAGAGTTACATATGCATTATGCTCAGATATTGTTTAGTCTGGACAGGTTGTTCACAGAACAGGTTTCTGACTCATATACACAGTAATGCAGATGCACCTTTATTTTGATTTTCAGAAGCACCAACAGTGCTTGATTACAGCTTGAACATCAAATCTTGTTTGCTTTTTTTATGTTTTTTGTGGCGCTCTGGAATATGTATTTGTTAATCATTTATGTATCTTGACTTGGAACTGTAACAAATGCTGAGGACATTTGCTGAGGATTTGACTAAATCTTGGCATTTTTTCTTTATAAATATACTTTTATAGTATACCAAGAAGTTTTTTTTACAAGAAACTTCTGTTGTATTTTTTTTTACTTCTGTTGTATTAAGTCTTTTTACTTCAAGAGTTCCTGCTTTCAATGTGTTACTAGCTTTTTATTTGTAATTATTTGTTAAATTCACTACCTATTTGCAGTATAGCTGTAGATTCTGCAGAATTTCTTTCACTATATAAAGGATTTTTACTTTCATATGAGCAAAGCAAGCTTGAAGCATCACTTCATATTTTTAGGAGTCTGCGCAAAAGCACAATGCATTCAATCGAATCAAAAACATGTGGCATTTCCAAACATCTAATCTAATTTCTAGTCTAAATATTTCTTAACCAAAAATACTGGGAAGTTAATTAATTACATGAAGCATTCAAACAAACCAGTTTGCTAACTCATGAATCAAACTGACCAAAGCTACATAGGAGAAGTGGAGAACACAGTTTTGGATATGTAATTATGGGCTCTATGTGCTAAGCTGCAAATTTGCACATTCAATACAATGACACAAAAAACAACAATTTAACATTTTAGCATTTTGCAAAAAGTCCCTTTTTTCTGTAAAAGAAAAAGAAAAAAGTTATTCTTAAACGCTAGTTGCAAATTACTTCAAAGTGCTATATATAGAGAAAGAGAGAGAGTTCATTTGCAAAAACAGTTTTTTTTTATTATTATTATTATGTTTTACTGTCAGCTCTTTTGCTTGTTCTGTGTGTATTTTTGATTTTTTTTGAATTACTCAAAATAACCCAACTGCTTTTTGACTGAGATTAATTACAACGCTAAATGAAAAAATATGATTTTTAAAAGTTATATATTTTATGTGTATATATATATGTATATATATATATGTATATGTGTATATATATATGTATATGTGTATATATATATGTATATATATATGTATATGTGAGGAATCACTAGAAGCAGTCGGATCCATTTGCAGCTTTTAATAATAATCAGAGTCGTACAGGCAAAGGTCGAT
>JAUCMU010000097.1:6949806-6961483 GCA_032275025.1 Enteromius treurensis | reverse complement strand
ATTACAATAATCTAACCTCGAGGTCATAAACGCATGAACTAACATTTCTGCATTTGAGGTTGAAAGCATAGGACGCATGTATGGTTAATAAAGTTCTCAGCAATGTATATTACTAGTCAAAAATTAAGTTTTGATATATTTATGATAGGAAAATTCATGGAACATAATATCCTAATGATTATTGGCATAAAAGAAAAATGTATAATTTTGAAATATACAGTTTATTGTTGTCTATTGCTTCAAATATACCCGAGAGATTTTTTTATACTAAAAATAAATAAATAAATAAATCACAATACTGTTTCAAACTATATTTTAGAGTGAAACAAAACATATGTGATTAATCTTATGATCACACAAACTTTATAAAATGAATGTGGCTACATAAAAGTAAAACTGAACATTTGTTTAAACGTGCATTAGCCCTCAAACTAATGCCAAGTTCACACTTTTTGGATAAAACACAGGCAATTCAGTGTGACACAGGTGACATTCAGGCAGTGTGAATGATCAAAGACCTGATCACAGAGAATCGCCAATGTGTCGTTGATGCCAACAAAATATTTGCTATGATCAATATTTGTACCTACAGCCAATGAGTGACCACCTGTAATAATGTTAACAAAGCAGCAACTGAATGCTACCCCAGATAGTTGTGCAGTGTTAAAACAACAGTGACCAAACGAACCGTGCAATATGAACTCGGCATAAACTGATCCATCTCCAAGAATATCCTCTCTGGATGAAAAAAAAAGATACATAACCTCCACGTTGCCTTCACCCATGCTGGCCTCCTTACAGTGACTTGGCAGCCAAAACAAGAGAGCGATGAAACAGATCAATTTAATCTAAGATGAGTTGAAAGATATCCTGGGAAAAACGTGGGGGTGATATTACATATAGAACTGCTTAAATCTGCAGTTTTGAGATATTGAATGCTTGCCTCCACTCTTTTATTCACTCTGTATCCCTCTGTGCTTTTCCCTTAATGGTGACTCTTTGCGATTACAGTCTGTGACGGGTCTTACCACATCCTTAGCTGTGATGGGAATGTCTTTGATCTGTCAGCTGTGACACTTCCAAATGGGTATGATGAAAACACCTGCGTCTCTTCCCGGAATGAAGTTTCACACTACATCCAAATCATTCCCACTTCAGTGAGTGTGTTGCCTGTAAAAGACAGAGAACTTGTTAGAAACACGACGAGGAAAAAAACATAACGTAAAAAGAGAACTAAAGAGGAAAAACATTTGCGAGAGTTTAAACCACAGCAAGGGCACTCTCACTTGTCAAGAATTTACACTGCGGTTCCCTGACCTCTGCCCTCTATTTGTAGAGGTCCAACATAGTCCTCTATTATCCGATGTCCAAACACAGGCCGTTTTTGGAAGGAGAATGTCCTTTTGATGGAAGGCCAAGATGAGGAACATTTTTAATCCTTAAAACTCAAAATTAAAAATCAGCCGGTTTGCATGCTCAGCATCATGTGGCATTGGTTTAGAGCATATGTTAGGGAAAGGGAATGAGAAAGTGCAAGAGGGACAGAGGGAGAAAGAGCAGAGCCATTAAAATAGAAACCTGAAACTTGGCAATGACATTAAAACAAAGAAAAACAGAATCGGTTAAAGACAACAGAAAAAGAAAATTCCACCATACTCACGACAGATAGACAGCTATGGCATGAGAAAAAACAGACTTGAGTGGAAAAGCAGTACAGTGCCAGGTAATGAACATGGGGATTTAAAGTTTATAAAATCAAATTCAAGTTGCTTTTCCAACAAATATCATAATAATAACAACGTTTCTGAGCATGGAGGGACATGAGCTTTTCTCACAAGAACAAGAGAACACACATAAACAGACGCCACTCAGATAAGCAGCATGAAGTATGATATTAAACATCATTATGTTATGTTCTTGACTTTCTGGAACCGACTCAACATTAGGCACAACGCAAATTTTATTTCAATGCTAGCATGTAAATGATATCATACCCACTCCCCATCAGTTCCCCACACTGTATGCCAAAATTTTGAATCTCAATCAGTCGTAGATGCCACAACATCTGCAAACATCCTTGTGATCAAGGAAAGAAGAGTCTGGAATTAGATAATCTCTGAGATCAAGCTGTGAGGGCTGTTTAAGTTACGTTTGCCGTAACTGACAGGGATCGCAAAACATTACGTTCTCTCTTGTCTCCCAGACTCTTTGTTAAAACTGTCCGTTACTAATCAGGCTTGTCTGATGTTAAACTATACTCTTGGCAATGGCGGTGAGAGAAACAGTTATGTTTTTTATCTGAGTAGAGGGAGTGGAGCTAGATCAGCCTGCGTAAACATTAGATCCAGAGTCAATGAAGGTACGGACACTGGTAACATACTTATTTACTGTATTTTGCAAGATCTGGAGTTACAAATACAGCGCAACAAGTGATCAGAACAGAATTTAGAGAACTTACCAATTTACGAACAAAATGGACACAACTGTTTTGTGCAGAAAAATGTATAAAAACAATTGACTGGAATGCAAGATAACATACAACAGTGAGTTCTGGTTCCATAATCTGATTGGCCAAGCAGCATTCAATTGTACTGATATACAGCCTGACATGGAATAACTGTCCATATTTCTTGTAAGTTACTCATAGTAAACTATACTATAATCACACCACTTTGATCTTGAAACTTTGATCCACTTCAAAAGTTGACTACTGTAATATTAAGTATAACTTGGTGTGGTATTGCTAGACTTACTTCATCTATTCATATCCCAAAACCTGTCCCAAATCACCCGTAACATTCTAAAGGTTGGGTCTTTTAAAACAACAGAAAATCTAGTGTCAGAGGAAATTAAGCCACTTCTCTTACTTGTTTTCAAGCTAACATTAGACACACTGTTAAGCATTCAAATGTACATATATGTCAGTGGGACAAAACTTTTACAAAACAATAAATGTCAGTACCACTTATTTAGTATTTTTACTCAATCATAGTGTCTTCATGGCTGAAACTAGCTAAGGTTTATTAAAACATGCTGCAATGAAAACATACACCATATGGAGATTATTTTGTTAGACTCTGAAAATTCACTTAAACTTTATTGAAGAAAATGGGTCAAATTTTCTTAAAAGCTTGTTTGAAGTGACTGCAGGGTGTTCTGAAGTCCAGTGCAGCCGTAAGTAATTAAAAAAAAAAAAACTAATACAAGCACGTAATATGTCATAGCATTCTTGTAACATATTCCAATCTGTGGCACACTGGCTTTTCACTTCTAGTCTCATACTGCCATCATCCTCACAAACCAGAGCCCAGCAAACTCACCCATCAGTGGGGTAAAATAACACAATAGCGCCATCTGTCGCATGGAAACTAATATTGCAGGGGTTAGATGTCTATTGTTTATAGACTACAGCAACAGCTTGTTTTGGTCGCATTTCTGCTGCATATTAAATGTGTTAATGCGCAAAACCTGTAATATGACATAATGGTGTGTTTTATAAACAACTGTGATGCAACTCAACATTTTCATCAATATTTGATCAGTTGAAATGCACTGGAATGTTTTCAGTGAACTGCAACCATTCTCGAACAGGATTAAGGTGATGAAGTTCATCTGAACCAGCAAGCCGTAAATCAGTTTCATTCTTCATTCGTTTCAGGAGTAATTCATTTGAGGAAAACCCTCCCAGATCATTCTAGGCTCATTTAGTGAAAATCAATTCTCAGCTGTACTAAACTGGTCTGAATCTGAGACCAAACAAGAGCATCTGTCTGTGTGGAGCGTTCCCATGAAACTCTTCATGATGTTTTGGAGTCCGGGTCATAGAAAGGCACTAAGCATCAGCTCATAAATCCAGCCCGACCTGTTCCTGACCCACCGCTTCCCTTCCTCAAACCACCACTAACTCTCCATAGCCACAGGGCCAGAGCACAGAACCCATGAGAACACAGCTCAATGGAACAAATACAAAAGCGATTGTTTTTTAATGGAGAAGAAGCGTGTGTTTATTGGCAGGTCAGAGTTATTGATGTGTGTGGGATCAATGGTGCGAACGATGCTGGATGTGAGGCTGGAGGAACTGAATCATAACATCTACCTCGAGTCCCTCAGTCACTCTTGCTCTTTCTTTCTATTCTTCTATTTTTTTATTACTAACACATCAGTCACACAAGGATCAATGTGGAGGTTTCAGACTAAGAATCAGAATTCACAAAACAAAACACATATAGCTCTAGTGTTGAACGGTGTTTCTCTTGTTTCCCCTGTACCTTTGTGTTAGGGTTAGACGTACAGGGAAACATTTAAGGAGTCTATGACTTGCAAGTTAAATAGTTAGACCAATGGGTGAAAACGAGCGAGCCATTAAATCATTTACTGAACCAGTTCGTTCATAAAGTGTGATTCATTCAATGGCAAAACAACTGCCATTTTAAATGAGACACTGAATCATTTAATCAACTGATTTGTTCAAGACCACACATTTAGGAATAGTGTTCGTAAGTGACTCAATATTTTTTAGCTTGTTTATTTGACCGTTGCATTAAATCATGCTGTTGGCCCAAAAATCACAACAGTTTTGTTTTTGTGATTTTGCAAAGAGCAACAGTATGGAAAGCAACACAAGCACGATAAATTGCAACTTTCTAATTTACTACTGCTATAGGGACCAATAATATATGAAAATGGCAACTGAGGTAAGGTCCTCCGTTTACATGAAGGAAAAAGAGGCACAGATTTTCCATCTACTGGAAAACCTGCTGGTGAGGGACTACAAAGGTCTGGAAGGCTAGAAGATATTTCCCCTTACCAATAAGTCTATCCTGGGTGGCCTCTTATGAAATTACAGTCACAACTTGTCATCCAAATGTCTCAAACCTGGAAGTGCTGCCAAAGCCACTGTAGCCAACTGTGACTCCAACAGCTAAGCATCAGGGATCCGTTTAGACTGCAAGAATAGACAGCTAAGCCAAACTAAAATTGTCTATCTACACAAACTAATATCAGTTATTTTTATATTCTGATGAAAATATAAAACTGTGACTCTTTTCGTAGTTTGCGAGGCACGACATCTGCCTTTCTTTTCATAATACTCTGGGATCCCGCTTTCTCTTGGCTTCTAATAGTATATGGTTTTTGGAACAGGTTGCCAGCCTTTCATTTCCCACAAAGCCTCCAGCAGAAACAAGTGCGTAAGCACTACACAAAATTTCACACCAATCCGATCAATCCTTTTAATCTCCGCATTGTATAATGCCATGCTTCTATCTTAAGACCTTTACAGATGAAAGCACTCAGTGAGCGTTTCATTGTCATTATGCAAATAAGTAATACCATATTACTGGAAATGATCGGTATAGCTTGCTGTGACATCCCATGACATCACAGCCACCTGCAAGGCTGTCAGGGCCACAGAAAAGAGCCCGAGTGGTCACCCAGTATGAGGTTATTTCCCATACTTTACGGTCATTATAGCCTGCTGGGCCAAACACAAACCGTTCTCAGTTTTAGTCTGATAAGACAAGTGTCCATGACAACGCAAGTTCCAAGCTCTTTTCTCACACACCAGTCCTCACTTGTTGGACTGGCATGTGAGTTCATTTCTGATGGCCGGTTCTGAAGGGTAGCTGTGGGTGGTTGTCTGCTTTGATTGAAATTGAACTTTGGGTTAGCTCACTCAACTTTAATGAAAAGACCTCATTTATTTGATTGAATAGACTGTTCTGAAGACAAAAGAAGAAAACGAGAATTGCATAGTAAGCAAAATGCCACTGGCGTACAACCACTGAAAAACTTCTCTCTCCCCATTATTTACTGGCTTCCCCACACTTTACTGTATAATATGAAGTGGCAAAAGGCCAAGAGGCAGCCATGGCGCAGTCAAAGGCCAATAGTGAGAGAGTCGGACTTGTAACCAAAGGGTTGCGCATTCGAGTTTCATGCTCCGCCAGGAATTGCCAGGGGGAATAACCAGCGCTGTATTCCCTCCTTAATGCCATGACTGAGGTGAGACCCTTAGACACCAAACGCCCAACTGCTTCCCAGGTGCCACATCACAAATAGCTGCCAAGTGCCAACTGCTCCAGATGTGCGTTCACAGTGTGTGTGTGTGTGTACTTGGAAGGATTACACACACAGCACTAATTCCAAGTATGGTATACACCATGCTTGTTCACACATCACACACGTTGCTTTCCTTTCCTTACCTTTCAAAAATAAAACTAATATAAAATAATTGTCTGATGCATGCTCAAATTTAACAGTGAATAATATGTGCAACCTTTCCTTTAGAAAATATCAACTAAATAAAAATCGAAAAGTCTAATGCACGCTCTAACTTAAGCGTGGCACATCCTGATTTTGCTGAGTAAGGCGTGTTCCTGGGGTCAACATTTTTTGTGACAACATTTTATTCCAAAATTTTAGTTTTGACCATATTTCTACACCTAAACCTAACCCTACCCATGAGTAATGCCTAAAATCAGAGGAAATTATAGATGACTGACACTGATTTACAAGCACCAAACACTGATTGTAATCCTAAACTTCACAAAAACTATAAACTGGTTCCTCAAATCTGATTGGCTAATCACAATTTTGTTCCAGGGGACATGCCTAACTCAGCAAAATCACAGTATGTGCAATGGCAATGGGCACATGAAAATATTGTGTGAAGTAACATTTCAGGATATCTATTGACATTGTAAACGTCCAAATGGTTAATAATTTGCAATGGTACAGCCCCAAGTATAAACTATAGCTTACTGTAGGGCAGGGGTTTTCAACTCTGGTCCTGCAAAGCCACTGTCCTGCAAAAAAACAGCTTACTTAGCTGGTTCAGGTGTGCTTGTTTAGGCTTGGAGCTAAAATTTTCAGAACAGTGGCCCTCGAGGACCAGAGTTGAGAAAGCCTGCTGTAGGAAATGGTTAAATACAGACATAACACTTCGCTGTTATATAGATAGAGCTTATGACAATGGAATAACTTAAACTAAAGATAATAGCTTTAAGATTTTTAAAGTTGCCGTTGGCCATTGTAGACTTTACGTCAGGCTTAACCACAGTAAACCATGGTTTTCAAAGCTTTTTACCTGTCAGGTACAGAAGCAAAACAAGCAAGGCATTTGATTTGAAGCACTTGGAAAATCTTAGCAGATTTTTGTTATCTCTTATTCCATTATTGGTCTCTCTGTTTTCTTCTGTCTTATTGTCTCTTTTAAGACATTTACCCGTCGTTAAACCATTTGAAGTTATTCTAGTGTGTTCTTAACATCCGGGTTCCCATATACGGATAGATTATCTGCCAATTTCCGGAAGCTCAGGCAGAAAGCGCCTCAAAAGCTTTCGATTGACTAAAAAGTATGGTGGCGGCTCTTTTTTTGGGGGGGGATAAATTTGTACTTCTTTCTACTACTTTCAGGGAGTAGGATAAGTTTATGCACTTTATAAAAACTGGTTAAACGGGCTTAAACTTGAGTAAACGTATCTTGATTAAAGGATGTTTACAGAAAATGAGAGGTTGATGATACTTACATTTTTTAACAATTTTGTAATAATTCTTACCTTTATTTTGGTCAGGAGTGGGTTACAACAAAAAGTTCAAGTGTGAAATGTGAAAACAAAATAGCACATGAGTGAAATACCTCTGATTGTTCTTTCATCTGACAATGATTAAAAACATACCAAGCCCTTACGTAAAGCCCAGGCAACAGTCAAGCCTTGAGGCTGCTACCACATGCATTTTACATAATCCTCCATCCTGTCTCTCTCGAATCATGACGACAATGGGTAATTGCACACTGGATAGATTTTCACCACTTCTGAATCAGTGTGTAAGGCTTTTTGTTACTGACAGCCATCACCTTGAAAATACACAGTCCTCTGTCATTTAATGAGATTAAGGGTTGTACATTTGCTCCAATCTGATCTTGATTATCACAAATCTGAGCATTTGGGGAAAGTTACTATATTGAACTTGGCAACAATCTTAGTACACTGTGTAACTTTCCTATCGCTCATATTTCATTTCACACAAAATCACCGCATGTAAGTGTCTGTTAAAGATTTCAGCATTTCAGGATTGAATTGGCTTGTCCTGGTCAAAGGTTCAGAGTCAGAACCATGAACATCATCTGTCAGTGCAGCTTTCCAAAGCCAACCAACAAGACAAACAGACATCTCAATGTAAGACAACTCACACACAATTTGCAGATGCAAATGAGGTCTATTTCATAAACAGATGTGCATTGAGCATGTAAACATGTCAGTCTATGTTACCGGAGAGAAACTCAACTGAACCTAGAATGGAAAAAGACAGATTAATTTATCCTCTTTAACAAAGACCACATACTTCAAACAAAAAACATACTATTGATTTACTCCCCAGCATTAATCTTTTTATCTTCATGGCATGTCCTGCTTGCATCTTCACCTGAGCTTTTGCAGAGTTAGCATGCTAAGTTCACCTACAATCTGCCATAAAAACACAATGCTCACACTATTATTGCTACCATAACTGAGCAGCTGAAGTCACTGACCTTGCACTGATGGGCAGTAAAACTGACACTGTTTTCAATTACAGTTTTCATCATAAATGACAAACACTTCAGCTTCTGCTTCATCCATCTACAGAATCTGGGAAATTGTGATAGTGTGTGGTAAGGAGATCGAAACATCCCACCTTCTCGCTTTTGCCACTAAGCTATCTGCGTCATCATCATTTTGCTTACGAGTGGTCTGATTCTCTAAATACTTTCTGACATGCAGGACTGTGAAATCACTAGACATAATGACTGCTGCAGAGATGTGGTTGAGATGAGTCCATAAAAGTTTGCAGTTTTCAGCTCACGCCGAGTAAATTTTTTGCAGATGTCTTTATTAACTAAACCAAATAACAGCACACTTACTACAGAGAGAAACTGGGTTTACGTGTCTGGCTCAAGGAAACAATGGTGGTAATATTCTTAGTCTTTGGTCAATGTCACAACAAAATATTACTCATTTTAATGTATTTGTACACTCAGGCATGACATTACTGATCCATTAAATATAATTATTATAAATTAAGATAAAGTAATAAAAAAAATTATAGAGTAAAATAAAGGGACCATAATGTGTTTAAGCATCAGTGTGATCCTTTGCAGTGAATGGGTGTTGTCAAATTCCAATAGCTGATAAAAACATGAAAATCAATAATCCACACAGCTTAAGTGTATCAACAAAGCAAAAAAGCTGCTTTTTGTTTGTAATAAACACACTTGATTAATAAGCAGGCATGAAAAATGGGTCAGGGGTGAAAAAGGTGAGAAGAACTTGTTTATTCTTCCATCATGATTGACAGATTTTTTTATTTTTTGGGCAAAGAAATCAACATAAACATTTTCTACCATTATTGAAAAACATACCAAATTCGTACTAAATTATTTCTAAAGTTTCATATTCTGCAATCTTACTATATGTGTGTACAGTATGCATGTACATTAAGTTGGCTCAGTTGTTCGTTTGGCTATTATTATATCTGTTTATTTATATTTATCTCTTTTATCAGATTTACCAATTGTTATAATTAATATTTGTGCTGATCATTTATGAACAATAAGTAAAATTAAACTGCTAGCAATAACTGCAGAGAATTGGATGGGCCAGAGAGGCTGCTGGGCAAATATTTTGTGGCTCCTCCCCTATAGCAGATCAAATCACACTCCAAACTTTTGCTAAAACTTGAGAGCCCTGCTAAAACTGTTTTAAATAAATATGTTGTTGGATTTTGATGTGAGAGGACAACAGGGATTGACCTTTTAGCATTATTATGGATTACACATTCTTAAAAATAAAGGTTCTTCAAAGGTTCTTCACAGTGATGCCATAAAACAGTGGTTTTCAAACCTGTCCTATACATTTTGCATGTCTCCCTTATCAGTAACACCTGATTCAACTCATCAGCTCTTTAGTAGAGACTGCAAGACCTCAAACTGGGTGTGTTTGATAAGGGAGACAAAATGTGCAGGGCAGGGGTGCTTGTTACACAGGTTTGAAACCACTGCCATAGAAGAACCATTCAGTCACAGGTTCTTTAAAGAACAATCTCTCACCCTTTCTAAAGAACCTTCTTTCCCCACAACGAATATTGTAAAACAAAGGTTCTTCAGATGTTAAAGGTTCTTTGTGGAACTATTTAGACAAAAATGGTTCTTTTGTGGCATCATGAAGCATCTTTATTTTTAATTGGTACTTTGTCCAAATGCAATGATTAAAACTAGGGATGCTCATTTCGGTTATTTCTCATAACCGACGCTCGTTAACCGATTATTAACCGGTCAACTGAAAACATTATTTTAAATGAGAATTAAATTCAAGGATAAGCGCCTGTGACCCGTTAAAAATAATAATATGAATATCAAAGATGGCAACGTCCACAAAACTAAGTCTCACCACTTTCTGACATGACAGGAGTCCAATCGAGGCGCGAGTTCTTTCATCAAACCTCCATTAACCGACAGCAGCTTTGGGAGGAGAGCGGAGCATTTGAATCGCGTGCAGAACAAAAAAATTACGAGAGCGGCTCCGGTGGAAAACTGACGAGATCTAATAAAACGTTCAAATGACACGCAGCTCATTTCTCCATCACTATAAATTCCCCAAAACACACATAAAAACACGTAACACCCGCTAGAAGCGCGTTTGTGCAGCAGAGCGCGCGTTCCTGTTCTGTTCACACAGCGCGTGTGTTCCGCGAACGCGGTTGCGAGTCCTGAACATTCCCCGGTGAGTTCCGTTACAGAACGCGGTTGTCACTCCCTGTACCCAACAACTGTTCTGCTGCTGTTTGAATGTGGCCAATAAAATGCGATTTTTTTTTTGTCAACACAATTTTATATAGGCTATGAGTAATGTTAGGTAAAATACTGAAATAAATAAATAAATAAATAAAACGACATTTTAAACCGTTTGACTGATTGTATTAATCGGTTAAACTTCAAATCGGTCGGTTAACGGTTAAATGGTTTAAATGAGCATCCCTAATTAAAACGCCTTAAAGGGTTAACGTTAGTTCACCCCAAAATGAAAATTTTGTCATTAATTACTCACCCTCATGTGGTTCTAAACCCACAAGACCTTTCGTTCATCTTCGGAACACAAATTAAGATATTTTTGATGATATCAAGAGAGCTATCTGACCCTCCACAGACAGCAATACAAAAATTATAAAACAAAAATAACATTATTTACTCTTATCCCACGACTTAGATCTTCCGCCATGCTGAACGCACCGTATACAAGCTTTAACGTATTTGCGTAATCAGCCTCGTTTACATCCGGGTGAACACACGCGCTTGTGCGTAATGTGCAGCTGCTTGCGCCTAGAAGAAAGTGTACGCTTAAGCATAGATACTTGTCTAGCGCCCGGAAATTAATAACCAATTGTGGGTTTATTTTTTATTTTTTGAGTTTAAAGTTTCATCTTTAAGTAAAGTAAAGTCTGACTGCTTGTTTACACATTGAATTGCGGTCTAGCGGTTTGATACCAGCGTTAGCTTGCGGGCGACCCAGGTTTGCTTTCCCATGTCCTTTTTTAAAAAAAAAAATTTTTAATTTTTTTTTTGGTTAACCTCTTAAACCCAACATTACATTCAAGTTGTGCCTTGAATTTTTAACCCTTTGCATGCACCAATCACCCCATA
>JAUCMU010000097.1:6925935-6949706 GCA_032275025.1 Enteromius treurensis | reverse complement strand
TGATCAGATGATGAGGTGCCAGCTGTGATTAATCAACCGCGCTCCTACTCGAAATAGTTTATTTGCAAAAACTTCACGTCTTGGATGGCCTGAAGAGGAGTTGTCGTCAGACCTTAAATGCGATGTATGAAGTGTCATTGTACATTATATATGTATATTTCATGTATTTTCCCAGTTTCCATATCTTGGTAGGATGTGTTTATTCACAAATATGAGCAAATCCAGGAATACATATAAATAACAGTTTATCTACCAGACAGCTGTTTGAATTCTTGTGTTGTCCATTGTTTAGTTCTGTAAAGTGTTGAAAACATTACATCTGGTGTTTGAATCTTAAGTGTCTGTACACCTGTTGCTATCATGCAGTCATCACACTCGTAAATCTACTACACAATTCCAGCTAGGTTTCAAAACCGTGCGTCTGAGACAAGTACACAAAGTGCTTCTTAGAATGTGTACATGTGTGTTTAGCAAACCACTAAATAATAACACATGGATTTTATTATAGCCCCAGGCATCTGATGGCTATGCATGCAAGAATGAAAATAACAAGAAATTTAATCTAATTCTGCTTCACTTGCTTTCTTAATAAGCTGGCCTTGGTTGCAGACGTTTAAAACAACTCTGTCCAGCTCTAAAGCTAGATTGGAAAGGCCAGGTGACGTGGAAATCAGTCAGGCCATTTTAGGTAGGGACTTCACGGCTCCAGAACCCAGATTAAGTCTAATCCTGAACTCACTTGTGGTCCTCCGTTGACAGTCTTACTGGGCTCTGTTCTCTCTTAGATTAAGTTTAAGACATGCCTGCACTACACCTTTTAACTACATCACCAGTGATAAATATATGACCTCACTGAGATCAATATAGATATCGTAAACATTACATTTACAGTCAGTAAGTGACATAAAAATTGATAAAAAGAACATTTCTGAAATCTTTTTATTTATTTTAATGGAAGAATATACTGTATACATGTTTATTGAAATAAGTCTCTTATGCTCATCAAGGTTGCATACATTTTTTCAAAAAAATACTGTGAAATATTAAAAGCTAAAATAAATAAAATTCATTCTGTCATTGCAAATCTGACCTTTTCACGTCTTTACACAATCTTTAAAAAAAAATTTCAACAAAATGATTTGGTGCCTAAGAGACATTTACTTTTGTCAATGTTAAAAACTATGTATGTGTGTGTGTAACATGTAAAATGTGATCTTGATTCTTTGATTAATATAGTGTTAATATAAATTTATTTTCAAACGTTCGATTGTCAGGGTATACAACAAAAAAAAAAAACGGCTGAATTATTATTCCATTTTATGCAAAAATGAATATTTTAAATACTAAGACTTCTTGTTCATTTCAAAGAGTCACAAGGAGGACATAAACACCTAAACAACAAGATTGCCAAGAAGGGATTTTCACTGATCCCTCTTAATGTTTTGTCTATAAACCACACAGTGCAGAGACTACAAATTAAACAATTAAAAATAAGGCTTTTCCCAGCAATGATAATGCTTATATTTGACAAATGCTAATATCCATGAAGAATTTGAGCCGTCTGTGGTTTCTCAAACAGGAAATATTGGAAAATGTGTGCTGATGTGTATCTGCTGTAATATATATATAAAAAAGTATAAGATTTAACTGCAGTATGAGGTTTAGACAAATAATAAAGCTCAGAGAAGGAACACAAGAGATTAAAAAGAACATAAGACGGCGCAATTAGTTTTCTTTTTGGGTATTTTATGTAGAACTGTCACACATTTCAGAAGATGATATAAACATGACATTTTAAATAACCATATTTCTTTAAAACATGAAATTGTCAACAAATATAAAGTTTTCTATCTCTTATTTGCATAGAGAGTAGCATTGTATTTCATTTTTGCTGTAGAAGTACAGTGCGTTCAGTTAATTGTACTGACCCATTGTTCAGCTGATGAAACGCCTTTCTGAAAATAACTTGCAGTAGACAACAGTTTTAAAAGTTAAAAAGTGCCATTTTAAAGTCAGCTCCTCACACCTTTGTTTTCATCCAAGTTCAATTCAATACAGCGTCTATCATGAACAAGGTGCAAACTGTATGAATATATAAAATGTACTACTTATTATATTCAAGAGCTTATTTGAGTAGTCTCCAAGGACTTTGAGGTGAAATTAGGTTCGTATGTTAGTCCGAATGGACAATATTCAAAGGCCACACATTGTGGGTATGTTTAAGTTCAAAAAGGTGCCTTAAACCTTATTTTGAACTTACTCCAAACCATTTTGCAAGAGATAGCGAGTTAGAAAGTCGGATAGAAACTGTTAGACAAAAACAACTGTCTACAAAGCCAGCCAAACTGATAAGCCAGACTGATAAAAACACATCCAAATGTCCTCATCTCCAAACCACTGCATTCGTTTTAAAAAGGGGGAAGAAACGAGTGTCTTTAAGAGGATGATGGTGTTCTCTCTACATCTCCAGGGAGGCTCTGAAGTAAAGACCTCTGGAACGTCTCCTCAGAAAATTCTGGAACAAGGAACTCCAGCAGCAGGTCAAAAATACAGTAAACCAAGTGCCTGAATGGACCCATACGAAACACACATGTGTTAATTGATAATAGACAATTATACAGCAACAAGAGAGATCATTGAAGATTTAGAATATATAACCTGTTAATACTGGGGTCCTGTAGAGATTCCTGCACATGCTCCCACACCAGCCTACATTTCCCAGAGCCAAGCATGTCTGTAATTAACTCTACAATGAAGCACAAACAACAATTTTATGTCCGTGCTTACAATGAACTCTTGAAGCACCAGTTAAAACGGTAACTACAATGTGATTGTGTTAAATATGTCTAAATGGGAATAAAGGCAGCCCAGTTTAATTCATTCTGAAGATCTTCCATTTAAGCGGCTGTATTGTTGTGGTATGAACTGACCTGGGAACAGATGCATGAGGCAGTGCAGGCATTGGAGTCTCGTCTTCTCTCTCTGCTCGGGGCTCCTCTCTGACCGTGACACTGCAGGCAGCTCACCCCCAGGCCACACTGCATCCTGGAGAACACGCAGGTAGATCACCCAGCATGGGGCGCTGGTTAGGTGGGCTATACCTATGTCTAACCACCTCAGGAAAACAAACAAAAAAAAGAGAATAGTACATAGGATTCTGAGGAGGTTCCAAAATATTCTTGGTGATACCATTCTAAGGAAGCATAAGTAGTTTGTATAAAAATTATGTTTAGGTTTAACTCACTCAACTTTAATTATTCTTATAATTAAAAACATACACCATGCTCAGCGTAGCCTGATTCCCAATAAACTATTTAATTCAATTCAATTTAATCATTTAAGAGTCATTAAACCCATAAGAGCTTCATTCGTCCTTGGAACACTGGGAGGCTTGCGACTGTCCCATTGGCTGCCAAGTAAATAACACTGTCCAGGTCCAGAAAAGTATAAAAGACATCGTCAGAATACTCTGCCATCGGTGATTCAGCGGTAATGTTATGAAGCTACTAGAATATTTTTTTGTATGGAAACAACAGGCAGTCAATTGGACAGGCATAAGCTTCCCAGTTTTCATCCAAAATATATTAGATTGTGTTCCAAAGATGAACAAAGCTTTTACAGGTTTGGAAAAAAAAAACATGCGGGTGAGTGATTAATGACAGTGGGGTGGAATAACCCTTTAAGCAATGAAAAACGGTGCATGCACAGTGTAGCCCAAGTCACAAGTAAATGACTCTTATGAACAAGTTCTTATTTCAGTGATTGAAAAACATATAGCTAAAAAGTATAGCTTGATGCCCGAACAAACAAATAACTCTTGTTAGCCAGTTATTTTGAGTGAATTTAAAACATACATGAACAGTGTAGCTCAATTCACAAACAAATTATTCTTTTGAACCATCTGTTTTAAGTGAATCCAAAACAAACTGAGTGACCTGTGTAGCCCGATTCCCAAAACAACTGACTAAACCAATTATTTTTAAAGAATCAAAAACAGCGTGACCAGTGTAATGGATTCTAGAAGCAATTGATTCTTATGGGCTGATTCTTTTTAGCCAATCAAAGTCATTTAGCATGACAGAAAAGTCCTGAAAGAAATCACTCTTACAAGCTGGTTATTTTAATAAAAAAGTATTAATAATACATATATACCGAAATGTATGGGAATTGAAGGAAAATCAAAATGAGTGTAAATCGCCATCTAATGACGAAATCTGTATCAAATGTCAGTCCCAGTGTGGCCATGACTGGAAAAAAAAATCTGTTATGTAATAGCATAAGCAGTTAAAGTCAAAGTCTTTACGAAGACTTCAGCACCTACACTCCTCCTGTCTGAATATGTGATACATGTGTCTCAAATGTCAACTGCTCTGGACTATAACCTATTCATTGTCACTCCAGCTGGGCCCTGTCAGCACCTCTTTCTTTATCCCTCTGTTACTTTCTTTGAAATCTCAAGTCTAATATTATGCACATCAAACCTCACCACTAAAACAGATTTGCACACTTGAAAAATCAGGTAAAGGAAACAAAATAAACTCCACAAGTGCATGAGAGTTAGAAAACATTAGGTCAGGAGGGGCCTGTGTTCTAGAAAACAGCTGGCTGAACATATCTCTTTTATTTTTCCATTCCTCTGCCATGTGGTGCACGTGTCCCCTGAGCTCTTTGCATGTCATCTGAGTGATTGACAGTGGGGAGCTAAACCGGTCTCCAGGGTTGCGTGCCTCCTCTCCAGAAATAGCGTCTAGAATGATATGTTTACTCTATACTACACACAAACACTAAGACAGACGTACACACATCAACATATTGTAGGAAACTGTAGTATTAAATACAGTTGATACATATTACTCGAAATACTTTTCTGTGGAAACTAACAGACAAACAAAAAAGTATCCTCGATGTCTCAGATAAACACACACTTGTGCATGCATAGACACAGACTAAACAAACAGGCATGCTGCACAGAGAAAATAGGTCATCAATTTCAAGACCACAAAAACCGTACAGTAAAAAAATTGAGGAAACAAAAATAACATTATCTTTGCTTGTCATATTACTTTATATGTGTGGGCCTACTTAGCAGTTTCATTGCAATAGGGTAAGCTTTAGGTTAACTACTGTAGGAACAAGACACCAGTGGATAATGAAAACTATGAAACTTGTGAAAACTGAATATGTAAATATGATTCAGAAACTAGGAGACAATAACAGAATTTCTGCTAATACCTGACTGATAGTGTTTCTGCACTGAATCATACTGAAAAAAACTATTTTGAGATAACATCTGCACAGCATCTAACCGCTCCAAATGATCTTCTTTCACAATAAAAAGGCACTGTACTTCCACACACATTGCAAAATATGACATTTTACATGACTTTCTGTCATTCCCACGTTGTGTTCTTTAACCTCCTCTGACTTAAAACACAATGTTTTATTGATTTTGATTCTCATCACACAGTCCTCTGCCAAGACATAAAATAAAATATGGCGGGGCATTAGTTCAGATAACACAAAATACATAAAAGCATTGGGTTATACAATATGTTCTAGTACAAGTACACAGAAAAAAAGAATCAAATCTGACCCCTTGACAGACAGGTTTTTATCTAACAATCTCTGCGTTCGTACAAGAAACAGACAGAATGAGAAAGGCAAAAGAACAAAAAAACACAGGTTCAAAAGAGAAGCTCTTTCCCAATCAATCATTTTAAAAACACGGCACACAATTTTTTTTTATTTAAGAAGTTTCTTTAAGTCAAAACGTATCATGGTTTCCTCAAATTTCTAAGCAGCACAACTATTTTCAACAAAGATAATAAGAAGAAATGTTTTTCGATATTTCTGAAGGGTCATGTGACAATGAAGACTGGAGTAGCAACTGCTAAAAATTCAGTTTTTAGTCCACTCCACTGACTGAAGAGTAAAGACAGCTGACAGACTGATCTAATTTGATTTGGCTACCTGTCAGACTCAATCAGCCCATTTTTCAGATCACCTAGCAAAAAGGCAAGTGTCTGGCAAAAATAAAAACACAGCTGTCTGAAAATGGCAAACTCTATGTTAAGTTAATTATTTCTTTTGGGAACAAAGGAAGCAGCAGTCTGTACTCTTGACTTTACGAGTCATACCTAAGACATCAACTAACCCCTTATGTTACGACGTAGA
Source organism: Enteromius treurensis (assembly GCA_032275025.1). Taxonomy (NCBI): domain Eukaryota; kingdom Metazoa; phylum Chordata; class Actinopteri; order Cypriniformes; family Cyprinidae; genus Enteromius; species Enteromius treurensis. The sequence goes on along the minus strand of JAUCMU010000097.1, from coordinate 6,943,532 downwards.
CCTTAATGGTGTGTGCTGCCCCCTTGTGGTACAGCAAAACGCCTTTGGTAAACCACGTAATGAGTGCATATAAATGTTTGTGCTCTTTAGATGTCTCATCTCACGTTTGATAAAAACACAGTAAATACGCACAACACTAAGCTGAGGAGCATCAAGGATTTTTTTTCTATGTGAATGCCTTTTTGACATTGATACCATTTGCTAAATGATCAGCATCATACCACAGAATCATCTTCATTTACTTGAGTGTGTTTGGATCTACTGGGACCTACTCATTTGACCCGGGTTTTACAGTTACTGTGTGAGTGAGTTCATGCAGTCAGTCGTCTGTTTAAAATTATTTCCAGCAAATCTGGAAAGTGTCAGCTGGAAAAGGTCAGCCAACTGTGCTATAATACTATTAAGTGGAGAAATCTTGTCATAACAAAGAGCAAGGTTTTTTTTGTTTGTTTGTTTGTTTTTTATGCAAATTGTTTACAGAGGGACATTAATTTCAGTACAACACAAGCTCGCAGGAACCCCCTAATACGGGCAGCTCTTTTCTTTACAACCCAATCTATGATTTATACCATTAGACACGCACATGATGGAGTTCTGGGAATTAGGTTTAATTAATTGGCATAGAGCAACATGAAAACAGAATGAAAACATCAGAACAGAGTACTTCCACAAACACAGACCATAAGGACCAAACAGTATTCAGCCAAGATGCTCTAGTGGTGACATGAGGTCAGCTGCAGAAATATACAACCCACTGTGGTGTTTATGCCACCACATTTAATGGGCATCTCCAAATCCAGCGACTGGACGAAACAGGATCTAGTCTGCACTGAAATCAAAAAGGCAAATGCATCCTAACCCAGTGACTTCATAGTAATGTCAGTGTACACAGCAAGAACCTTCCCGGCCCACGTTTGGTTTGCATCTCCAGTGGGACATATTATTCTTGGACAGAAGCACCCGGCTGACAAAAGACTGGAGCAATTTGATCATCTTGGGCATTAATGCTGGTTTGCAAGTGCAAAATGTGGCCTATGTGTGAGCATTCGTCTGTAGGCCAGTAAACTGCAAAGTATATTCTAAAACCATGGAATTATGGAAGTACAAGCTTTTACCTTTTGGGGTTGTGCATTGGCTAAAATCTCTAGGCTGGTGATAAAAACCCACAACTGCAAGGTATGAAGCCCAGCTGTGACATTTAAAGCCTCACTGGGAGATGTAAAGTCATCCATGAAAAACTGAACATTTTCTGAAACAAACTGATTTTTATAGGTTTTAGACCAACTACAACTTTGTCAACCACTATCAGGCATCATTGTTGTGCCTTTAATGCTAGCCTGAGAAAGCTTTGAATGAAAGAGACCATTCAAGAGAGACATGAAAAAAAGTTAGATTAGATAGCACTAAGTTGGCCGAATGTGAGCTTGCAGTCAATTGTAAAAATGGAGTGGAGTTCTGATTACAAATTACGAGATCAAACAATAAAAAATGCATGGTTGATCATTTATAATAAGATCAATATTGTGCTATTAATGCCATGCCACTTTAAAATTAGGCTTACTTATCAAACAATCACATGTGAGCCTGTAGTATGCTAACATTCCAGCAAGTCAGAGACTATGATCAGTGTATTTTTTGTGTATCAGCACTCTTCTACAGGACATGTGCAAAGCATGAAGAGTGTGTGCAGAAGCCAAGGCACACGACACATATTGGAGCACACAGAGAAGGAAGCAAATGGACCAAAACGGTTACATAATAACCCTGTTTGAAGAAGTTTTATCCTCAGTGATGCCAAAACCCTACATGTTTTGAACCACAGAGAGCCATAAGTTCCAAGATTACTGTCCATCTAAGCACCAGAGAAACTCCCCAATTCTGGAACAGCCAACAGAAAGCTTTCATGATTATTCTGTGGCACGTTGATCCACTTGAATGAATAGTCGTTGAGGGAGCAATGATTCAGTTTGAAAGCAGTAAGATAAGACACACTCGCTAACAGTTTGAAAACGGCTGGCCAAACTAAACAAACACATAACTGGCAAACGGTGAAATTGGTCTTCTCACATGATATATGCGAAACAGACATGTGTGAACAGACTGTCCTGAAGTGCCAGTGAGCTGGCGATAAGTGTGCAGATATAAAACAGTTATTGCTACTTTACAAGGCCAAGATGCTGACATGAAGATGAGACTAAAGAGGGCCTCAGTCTCTAATCCCAGCCACACTTTTGAAGTCAAAATCCATCAAGGCAAAACTCTTAAAATGACTGGTAGAGAAAAGGCAAGCACTAACATGTGTCTGGCCAACTCTGTCTTGGCTTTCAAGAAGACAGGATGGAGAGGGATGGTCAGTGAGGCTTGAATATTTGTTGCCTGTTTCCATATTATTAGAAATTTCCGGAACTCCAGGTCCCAACGACATGCTGTGCTGAAGTTTGGACTTGACAGTCAAATGTTTACCAGATGGAGTCAGGAGTGATTGAAGACATGAGGGCCTCACACGTCCTGTAGAAAACTCTCAGATGGGACACCTAGAACATTTTTATAACTAATAAATATAGGCATTTTATGTGCTATGGAAAGAACTTCAATTCTTACCAAAAAATAAATAAATAAATAAATAAGATAAATGATTGCTGCTTACAATTATTTTACATGGGGTCAAATAAAAGTGAACAAATGCCCAGGAGCTCTAAGGAACCGCATTTATTTTCCAGGAACAAATGCAACATTGTTATATATTCAAAGAGTTTCAAAGAGCACTTCCTGTCAATCTTCAGCACAAACGAAATCACATTCTACCTGAACATGAATTTGATGGATACTGAATGTGATGCAATAAAAAGATGATGCACATAAAATGTCAAAAAGTGTCTTTTAATGAATAGTTCAAAAAGCTACCAGTTTGAGTAGTCTGAGTCTTGAATTACATAAGCATAAAACCAGGACACTCCATATGTGTATATTCAAATGCTGTCAAAGCATCATTGCATGCAGGTATCCTCACACTCACAAACACCCAAAAACAGTACTCAATAACCAGTCAAGCAATCTGAGCAACTGGCCTCTGCATCAACACTTCATTCATTTTAACCCTATCATCTAAACTACCTCTCACCCCAAATCCAGCACCAGAACATTCTGTGCACCTCTTTCACAGGATGTATTCCTCTAAAACTGCAGCAATCCTAATTATACTCTGTATCATTTGTTGTACTGACCCCAAACAACATGGAAAAAAAACATGCCAGAGTAATTGCACATGGAATAGTTAAGACGATGTCATGAGTAAAAAATAGCTTTAGATTCAGCTGACATAAGATGCTGATTTTAGCCACACTAATTAACACCTGTCCTGTTCTGGTGATGTCATATAGACAAGAGCATTAACTGTCACATCATTTAACAGACATAAGGCCCATCCTAATATAACCTTCCAGAAAAACAAGTTTGGCTTATGTGTATCGCGTTTTAATAAGGGCGAGGCCAAAATTCTAACTTTATCCCAAACCTAAATACGGCAATGTGAGAAACACATGCTCAAAGTGACCAGACAAGGCCTCAAGGAGAATTGCAGACACATGGCCTACTTATTTAACGAAGCACTAAAATCTGAGCATATATTAGCTTACATATGCAAACCAAGGAATGACTAGCTAATCTGCATGATTTTTTTCTGTTTCTGTGTCTGTTTGAGATTTATATTTATGCATTTGCAAGGAGCTTTTATTCAAATATTGCATTCAAGGGGATATATATTTTTCTCAGATCATGCATTTATTAGGAACTGAACAACAACTTGCAGTATTTATTCATAAAAAGGTAATGGAGAGTGTTCACATACACAGTCTTACATTGTTTGTACTTAAAAAGAAAAAGTCATAATTAATGGCTTATATTTTTCCTGTATCAAATAAAGCTTTGAACTATAGCAACTATATCTGCAGAAGGTGTCTGCATGAGAAAATTTGGATGGCAAAAAACATGCATGTAATGCATCTTATAATGCATTGTATGATCTCATGAATATTTGTAATACATAATAATACTTACCTATTCACTGTTACAACCTTACTAAAACATAATTATATATATATATATATATATATATATATATATATATATATGCACAGTATATACAGGATACAATGTTTCATACACAAGGGCATTACATAAAGTGTAACCTAACAATTTTACAATCCTGTGTAAATGTGGTCAAGTTTTTTGTTGCTGTTGTTGTACATGAATAATGTATTGACTTTATGATGTCAACATTTAAAGTATAACTAAACAATAAAAAATAAATAATGTGAGGACATGATAAAAAACTTTAGCAGCAAAGTCTATATTTTGATTCTGTACTTGTTAAACTAATAAACAACCTTTCTCTGACTAGAAACAAATAAAGCATCAATTTGATCTATTGTAGCTGAAGTTGTGTTGGGAAACATAGGCCTGCTGAAAGCACTGATGGAGGATATTTCACTGTGCGTGCAACAAATATTAACACTGGCACGAGGAGCAAGGTACTCTGGGGAAGCGACAGCACATGCTGTAAAAATGCTGTAATCCTCGTGAGGAAAACATGAGCTCACAGGAAGTGTGAACACACCCACATGCATTGTTATGATTCTTTCTTTTAGAGTAAAAAACACCATCAAGCTCAACAGGTGATCAGATAATACAGAGTTGCACTCGCCTATTCTCATTGAGCCATTCGGTCCAAAAAGACTATTTTAAAGTCAACACCCATTCATCAAACATAACCACCTGTGTACTTTTTTTTTTAACTTGTGAAGACCAGATAACAATCTGTTACCCTAAACGAGACAGCTTGTAGGGTGCTGAGATTGTTGCCTTATCTACAATAAATAACAATCATTAAACTAAAGGACTCATTAATCTCGGGACCATAAGGCAAACCAGGAACAACGGCCTGTGAGGTCTTTTCACAACATGCTGCTATTTTTTCGCCATCACTTCTCTAACTGCTTATGACAGCTTACATATGTCTGGCCCACACAAATGACGCAAGCCTCTTGAACCAGATGCAATCCTGTTGAATAGCTCGCTGGCCAGTTTTCAGCCAGCCCTTCTGCGGTCCAATCACCTTCCTGCACTTCGTCGCTCATTTACTTCTAATTGGGCGGAACGCAGCACATGCACGAGAAGCTCTGCTTTCCGTGCTTCTAAAAAATAATTTTCCTTTAAAGTCTGATGGAGATTTGTGCAGAGGAATGAATGGACAAACATTAAACGACCAGCCCCACCCAAAACAAGACTTTTTCAAATATAATAACATGCTGATTTGCATAATATTAAACATTTCAACATGACCCTGCTGTTCTTAATTCTTTTTCTCATGGAATGGTTCAGCAAGGGCCTTGTGAAATAAAATTCAGCTTGAAAAGGGATTACATCCTCGAAATAATTTCATAGTACTGTAGGTCACCTTAGACAGACTTTTACATCCAGAACTGGCATGATGGGAGTTCATTGTCTTGATTTTGCTATGAGCTCATGTACAAACTCTAATGCGCTTTAATTAAAAGTGCCCAATAATTCACTGTTTAAAGGGACAGTCCACCAAAAATGTTAATTCTGTCATCATTTATTCAGCCTGTATGACTTTCCTCCTTCTGTGGAACATAACAGAAGCGATTTTTAAAGAATGTTTGTCACCAAACAGTTTCGGTTTATATACAACGAAACCAAAAGGGTTGGGACAACATGAGGAAATGATGACAGAATTTTCATTTTTTGAATGAACATCATGGCCAGCAAAGTGATTATAGGCCATTAATAAGTGCTTATAAATACTATAATGATTGTACCTCACCTTTCAATAAAAGTGCCAAAGAGCAGTCTGATGGTTTTCCGGATGTTTTCTGTACACAGCCATCTCCACTGATCCTTCATCAGCAAACACAAGATATTCAGAGCGATGTCTGCCAGGGCAGTGTCTGCACCATCAAAAACACACAGCAGTTTGAGACATCAAAACTTGACTGTGTAAAGTTAGGGTAATATTGTATCAGATAAATGTTTTGATTTCACATTAATTCATTAAAACAAAAAACAAAAAACTATAATCAACACTATACTGCCCTCTCCAGTTTAATCAGGTGTACAACACTTTTAATGCTCATGCATATCTTTGCAAGTGAAATGAATGTTCCTTGTCACATTATCAACTACAATGTGCATAGGATTATTAAAAAAAAACTTTGGCTTTTAAAGTTCTTGGTTGATCTACCTGCTCCTCTTCCTGTTTTTTCTACAGATCTCTGCTCTCTCATGTGTCTTGCTCCTGCACAATGACTCTTGACACCCCCGTCCACCTGCTTCTCCTGTTCCTCCACAAACCCTTCCAGATCTGACAGGGAGTAACCTTGAAGAACCTATGGAAAGAGATGTGTTTGCCATTAACATGCAGAGAAACCAATATCAGCCAGTTACTGGGAGGACTTAATCAGGTTTCACTGACTGAGCTAATGACACCATTGTCTTCCCACAGCTGCTTTACAGCAGAAAATAAGAGCAAGTCTGCAGATATTGGCCTTTCAGAGTTGACAGGTTTCACAGAATTTCACAGATTTTCTTTTTAGCTTCAATGGGAGGACACCAAAGATGTTAGATATTTTAAACAATAAGTAAAAATCGTGCCATTCTCAAAACAATGCATTAGTATTATATTTGATTGTTTATAAATATGTTTATTTTCAAGTTGCATGGAGTGCATTCAGCTTACTACAGTAGTCAACATTTGAAGTGGATCAAAACCTTTCTTCAAATTTGTCTTAAGACGATAACGGTTATTGTTTTGGTTCTATGACAACTTTGATGACAACTATATGATAAGTTTGATCCTCTCCAAAGTTGACTGTATTTATGTGGCTTTTGCATGATATGAAAGACTCACAGAGCAGTGTTCACTGAAAGAGTATGTCACATTAGGTTGCAGGCTTGGAACGTTAAGAGTAGGAGCTATTTTACTGGAGAATCTCAGACGGGGTCTGAAAAATGAAAGGACAGTTTGTGAAATTAAAAACAATAGGACTACTGCCTTGACTTATGTCTCATATTCTAACTTTTTTTGTAGGTCTCCTTCTTCTGTGGGGCTCTGGGGTTCAGAGCGTGGAAATGCAGTCTTCAGAGTGTCCACTATGTTCTCCACCATCTATTGATTTGGGAAACATGTCATATAGACAAACAGGCAAAAACAAGCAGAAATGTCCGACTAAAAGTCTTTATAAACATTAAAAGGAATCTAAGTACAGTATGACATGCTACATGTGTGACCTTGTCTATGCGTGAACTTGATGGTTTCTTTTGGAAAACTGCTGTGGCATCGGTGTTAAGGGCGAGAAATTCATGCACCTCCTCACTGTTAGCTGCCTCTGGGATTGTGCACAGTTTCTGCAGGAGTGAAAAAAGGAAGTGTGAAAGAATAAGTTTAGTATTATTTATTTATTTTATAAAAGTCACATTTCATTTTAATTTCATTTTCATTTGAAGTCATATCAGTGAAGGGAAATCTCTTGCCCTGAGGAATGATTCCAGTTGGCTTCTCCTGGCTTCCACTTTGTCTGTGTCTAGGTTGCTGAAGGGGAGGTCTGGGAAGAGTTTCTTTGGACCTTTGACATCTTAACAGTGAGCAAACATTTTTCATATGGATCAATGTCAGTATTATGCATCTAACTCTCAACATGGCATCTTTGGTTATGACTATTTATGGTTACAGTTACAATCTCAGTACAGCGTGTATAGATGCATAGTATTTAGATTAACTAGATTTGTCTTTTAAATGCTTTGAGACTTCAGTGTACTGCCCTGACGACAAGCTAATACTACAAAATGACTGTAAAAAAAATAGTGATATCAGACAATATGAATATTTGCTTTCATATACTACACTATGATTCATTACTGTAATGGCGAAGCAGCCATTACTTTAATCTTCAGTGCCATGTTTTTTCAGAAATCATGCTAATGCGCAAATTAAATATTTGCTCAGGAAATATTTTTTTATTAACAGATACGATGCTTAATATTTTGTAAAAACCATTATACATTCTTGCAGGATTCATTGATAAAAATCTGTTCTTCTTCAAAAGAACAGCAAGGACAGACAAATCTTAATGAACCCAAACGTTTGAAAGATAGGGTATCTTATTTCTCTAATACTATATAGCACAATATAAAATGTGTTTATGTTTAATATTATGTGACTCAGCTTACGTTATTGTCATTTTAAAATGTCTTACTTTTGACCACCTTCCTAAGATCCGGCCTTTCCTCCAAACGGTTTTGCAGATTGAGGAACTCACTGTAGCGCCGGTTCACCATATGATATACAACAGGCGGATCAGACTTTGAACTCTCTGAATCTCCATCCGTTTCATACTACAAACATGCACAAATTACAATGAATCAATACTGAATTAGTAAAAGTTATGTCCCTGTAATTTCTGACACGTTTCTGAGATTCTCACCTTTATAGTGTAAAGAGTATAAGGATGAGTGCTGTTGCTTCTTTGCTCTTTAGCTGTGCTTGTCCCAGTGATTTGCAAGTTCTGAATAGTTACTGGTCCCTCTAAATTTCCCAAATTATCAAAAACTAATGAGTCCAGACCGAGGCTTCTGGGGATGGAGTTTGACGTGTAAGTCAGGGGTTGGACTGGACACTCTTCCAATGTACTCTCTGGTGATGGAGGCTCTGAAATGATCAGGTTTTGCCTGAAACACTTCCCCAAAAGACCCAACGTGTCTTCCTCCAAACAAACCAGGCCGCAAAAGTCTGAAGGTGACATGCAGTCACAGAAGTTCTCATCATCGGAGTCTGTTTGTTTCAAAGACTCACTAGATAGCTTTCTCTCATCTGAAGAGGGTGAATCCAGGTCGTAGTCAGTGTGTCTATAGAGGCGGCTGGTGCGGTAAGGAGATCTGAGCAGTTCAGCTGTACTTTGGGATATTCTTTCTGGAAAAAGAATGCTGGAAGTTCTCATGCCTTGAACATTTTCATCGTTGGACCACTGACTCTGGAAACTTGTTTCTGATGAATCATGAAGGAGGGCTGTGGATTCTGACCTAGCTGTCTGCATGCTGGAGGTTTCAAGACAGTTGAAAGAAACAGGAGAGTCACAATCCCAGAAGCTGCAAACAGATTCTTCCTCATCTTCACAAGATGCTTGCTGTGGGGTTGGTGCTTCTTTGTCAGTGGACTGGGTGAAAACATCTACTATGGTCTGGTTTAACCAATCTGGATTGGATATTCTTGCCACGAGGGGCAGAACAACATTGCAGGTGATGAGCTCTCCCACCATGTACCGGCCTGTTCTTGTTTCTAAGTGAGATTTGGGAATAAGGACATGAATAAGGAGATCTACCAGAGCTCTGGTGTAGCAGAGCTGGTTAGCGGGGCCAGTCAGGGCAGGATGAGGCAAATCAGCTCTACTATACAATCTCCATAGTTTTTGTGAGTTTGAAAACATTTGATCAGACTCTTCTTGCAGTGTGCGTTGGAGTTCCTTGGCTTGGCTAAAGCTCTGTAGATGGCATCCGCAAAGCTCTAGAACCCTCTGGGCCAGCGCTTTCCGGTCCACCTGCATCGCCCTCCTCTTCAGTTCTGTGGCCGCCTCCAACATGGTATCCCTCACCTCCCATTCAAACTCATCCCCTCCTTTTAAAACGGAACTGCAGTACCAGGATGACACAAAGTCCCGCACAGCCTTGTCAACGGCACTCTGAATCTCCCAGTCCAGTCTTTGTTCACTCTCGGAGATTGTGTGAACTCCAGGGGACTGACGCAGTGGCAAAAAGTGCTCCAAATGAAGAAGGCTGTTGGCATCCAAAGCCACACGAGATCCCAACCATCCACCCAGCACGACCAACAGACTGGTGAAGATGCACAGCAGCCACACATTCACCAGAAGATGGAACAGAACTAACCATGCAATCAAAACTATGACTCCGAGAATGCTCCTCTGCCCCAGTAAATCACAGAAACTCCAAGGATTTGGATTGGCAGCACCAGGCATTTCGTCACATCTGAGATGTTAAATTGGAAATTGATTGACTGTAGAATAAATAAATTATAATTCAATATAATGTAACATGAGAGCACATAAAATGTGTTAAAAAATTCAAAAAATGTTACCTAATCACGAAGGACAAGAGCAATCTAGTTTTTCAGGTAAACATCTATATTTTGTTGTGTTATTGCACATCTCATGTGGCAGATTGTAATCTGTAAAATAGGCTATACTAATTCTAAATATATAAATAGCCCAATATTTCTAAATTTAAGTTCCTTGTAAACTGAAGAGAAAACTACAGTATAGATATACTCACTGGTAGAAAACAAAAATGTTTTGAAGGGAAACTTACTGTTTCTGTGAGGTAGTGAGCAAATGGGGTCACAGTTCCTGGTGATCATTAAACCATCCGTGACTGAGACGATCTTCACTGCACATCGTCAGGTAGATGTGCCCAAAAGCTGTCTATGAGATGGTAAGTATACCAATATAATAATTTAAACGCTGTTTTCATCGCATGTCGCTGCTATTGGCGTTTGCAGTCTGTCTAATCCACTTGACTCTAATCAGATTATCATCTAACAAACTGTCCACAACCCGACTGAACAACGCCCTCCACTGCAGACACTGTGAAGTTCAATAACAATAGCCCTTTCTGACCAGGGTCAAGTTCCAGGGTCAAAAACATGACCATGCTTTTTTCTGTTCTATAGGTGATAAATGGTAATAAATTTAAACAGTTAGTGAGGATTTTTTTTTGCCTATTTGTTTCTTCAAATATCCATCAAAATGAATCAACATTTGGTTTATTTATTTTAGCTATATCTAATGAAAAAGAATTGTCAATACATGAAATAGCCTACTAAATATCTGCAGGCAAATTTTGTCAGGAGAACCTAAAACAATTTTTAACTGTTACAGGTAGGTCTATAATAACAAGGATGTAAGGTTATTAAAAATGTTTAAAACCCTAAATGCAATAAAAAAAGTACAACATGCAGTGTAATATAGCCTATAATATACGCATTAATATTTTAATATTTAAATGTAGTTTGAATTAAGCTATGCATTCCTTTTTGCTGGTTTTGTTTTCCATAAAAACGAGCAAGTGTAAATGAGAGATTTTAATAAAGTGGCACAACAGAAAAATAAAAATAAAAATGAATAAACACCAGAGACAAAAAATGGAAGTGTATCATATAATTTAACAGATCAGTTCAACATGATTTAATTAGGCCTACATAATGTGAAACTATGATTTTTTTTATTGATAATGAAACGTGCAACTACTATCTGTAAACACGATTACAAACAGAGAGATAAATGTCATAGCCTAGCATTTAGTCATAGACATAACCTAAATAGTCTTCAAAATTATAGCTATGCCTCAGTCTCATGGAAAATGCATATAAATAGGCCAAATCAAATTTGATGATATACCCTAAAATTGGCTTCGACGTGCGTAAGATACGCAGTTTTTGTGTGTCATACCCATTGCGTAGAAAATACACGCAAATGTCATTTTTGCGTAACCATGCGTTTTTTGTTCTTTTCTGATGTAGGCCACTATTTATAAGCACTTTCATGGGATCGGGTTGCACTTAAAGTTGTCAGAAACACGTAGGTCTGAGAACCTGATCATGTTCATTGTCTTTAGTTTTTACACACGTGTTTCCTCTGAAAAGGGCAGATGTCCTCCTGGCACTCCCAGCAGGGCTGAACATCATGCCCATCAGAAGCGTCGAGATGGCACAGATCACACCGATCGCAGCCTTCGGTTTTCGTTTTTTTGCGAACCATCCGTCGAAGCTCCTTGCGTTTAGCGTCATCCACACAGCACGCCACGTCAACTATGCTGATGCGATCGGGGTCCCACACGCAGTCCTCCTCGCGACCAGACTTGATAGTGGAGATGTTGCTGTTTGGTGGAACCCACGCGCAGTCGTACCCGTTGCTGTGCCACGATTTCTGGAGAGGATGATTGTCACAGTCTATTTTCTTCACTTTTCCCACACGCACGCTCAGTTTAAAAACGACTTTGTCATTTTTGTCAGTCTTAGGCGGGTAGCACTTGGCTTTGTCAATGTTACGACTGACATAAACCCCGGCGCCCAGCAATCCGTCTTTAGAGGGTACGAATCCTTTATCTATGATGGTTTTGGCGTTTGTTAGAAGCGTGCCGTGGAACATTGTATATGCACGGCCTGACTTTGGCTCCTGGTTCTCGGACAGAAATTTACTTCGGTCTTTAACAGCTTTCCAGCCACAGAAAGTCACACCTTTCTCCATTCTAAGACAGAATACGAAGATTGATATGTTGATAAATTGATATTTACACCAACTAAAACAACGTTTAGTTTTAAAAACGACTCATAACTATGCTCACCTCTTCCAGGATCTTCTATAGACTAGCCTGACACCCGGCAACTTTCTACTTTCGATTTCGTTACATTAGAAAAAAACCGCGAGATTTCCTTTTGTTATCCTCCATACCATAAAAGAAGCCGTGTTAAAACTTAAGTCTAACACAAAAATTATGTTTAACAGGCCTAGATGTTGTACGAAAACTCTGTCTCTGGATTTATAAGAAAACCAAAAGGTTTAAAATTCTCATGACAACTTTTAAAATAGTCTACAAGCTTAAATTCTTACAGATTACAGAGTGCTTCAGTCCCTCTGGAACATATTTTCCTTTCTGAAGCACTGTAACCACTTCATCATTTGATCAACCATCCATAACTTTAAACAATCCATACATTTAACGTAAAATGTTCATGAAACATGGTTCTTAAAAAATTAGGTCATATCCTTTATTTTATTTAGCTATTATTATTAGGCTATTAATGTTTAATTGATGACGAGCAGAATCATCCATTCCTGGGTTTTAAAGCAGTCTTTACATAACATATCCACCAGGGTACCCCATATCCCACCTAATTTCCTCAGAAAGTAAAGTTTTTGAGACAGGGCCCTTAAAACAACAAAAAAAAAACCTGAAACCAGAGATTTTTAGATTTTGGTTTGTACATTTTCAGTGTAAGAAAAATTACCTTCTTCTTCTTCCTCGCATTCATATACTTAGGTTCTAATGGGGCTGTCACACTCTCCTTTTTTTCAACAGTGCAGCTTTAATAGTGTACTCTGATCTACAGTAGATGCAAATGATCAAGAAACGTCTCCAAGCCATTTATTTGCATTTAACCAAATGATGAAGGCTTCACAAGCGAAACCATGTGAAGGGTATGAATAGAGGTGCGTGAGCTTGACCATACATATATGTCTACTTAGCTTTTTTAATCTACTTTCTTCCTTTGATATAATGAATGTGGTGTACGAGTTCTGCTGGAACAGAAAACAAAACTGAAGACCTGAGAAACCTCACAGCGCTTGGCTAAAATTATGATGGAGACAGGTGAGAGTTGTTGAGATTGTACGTGAAAAAAAAAAATTTAATACTATCTTCATTTCATTTTGTTTGATGTTCAATTTGTAACACATTACTGCTGGGGCTGTAGCTACATTTACATCAAATGAGCTCACGTAAGTATTCGTAAATCTTCATTAAACACAATTGTTGTGTTACAAATATATGTTGTATATTTGTAAATATCCTAAGAGCACATTGGATTTTTCTCTAAATGTGGGCTATATACAGAATATCTAAGCTAAACCTAACTCCTGGGGGGACCCTCTTTAAAAAGTAAATGCAGGCAAAATTTTTAAAGAACATTTTTGCTTTGTTTTTTGCCCCGGTGTAAAATGTAAACAGTTGCACACTCACATGTGCAAATAAGTGCTTTGGAATAGGCTAATTAAAAACTAACAGAAATGGTAAGTTTTTGATACTCTGTGTTCTAAGAATTTGTTTAGACTCAGGTTACGATAACAGGTTTCTTAGATACCAAACGTTGTAGTAAATATAGACTATCACTAAATGTAGGCGTTTTCTGCTATCTATCCAACAGCAGTAAGCATTTCAAGCCCTCTCTTTTCTCTTTCTATATGTCAAGTAGCCTACTGCCATTTAAGGCTGTTAACGGGTGGATTATGACATTGGGCTAAACGACTGTGCGTGCACACCCTAAACCACAGGTGTGTGTCTGAGAAAGATAGTAGTCTATGGCAGAGAACATCTGTTTGCCTGAGGTTTTGAATTTGAAACCTAAAGATCTAAAACTATGTCAACACTGCATATTATTTTGTGTGTTTAACAACAAGTATTTTGCAATGATTTTTCCTCAGGCTTGGGCGTAAACATAGTTAAATGTGTTCTCCAAGTTACTGTACATTGACAGATTTACAGTAGGAATTCTCAGTCTAGAGATACACATTTTACTTGTGCTGTTTTCTATCATAATTAGCCATTGAGTGGGTAATAATGTTTAAACAGAGTTTACTGCCCTACAGGAATGGAATCTCCACTAAGCAGAAAATGAACTCTAACATAATGTGTATGTTTTGTTTTAATTTTGTTTAAACTCAATGTATAACTGTTAATCAAAAGTACTTACAGTGCATTAAACCTGTTTTACTCATAGCTTGCACCCCTAAACCATGCTTTCTCATCAACACCTCATCGAAAACAAGACCATGAATCCATTTTGTTGGCTGGTATTATGACTAATAATCGAGTAGTAGAAAAAACAAGTTTATATTTAACACATTTTATAGATCTTATTTACATGATTTTATTTCAATATTTCATGTTATATGTAATGGTCGAAGCAATAAAATCAGTCTACTTTCATTTACAGTCTAATTATAATAATTTCTAAAAAAAAATATTTTGTAATGCAAAACAATTAAAGAAAGTACTAGTTTTAATCAATACCACAAAAAAGTTTGAATTAACAGAAATGACATTTTTCTGTCTGTATAACTGGATAATAATACAGAGGCCTTTCCTTTGCATTACAGCATTTTTTTTATTTCAGTAACAAAAAGAAAAAGAAAATCCATCTATTTTTTGTAAATTCTTTGTGGGTAATTATAGAGTTTACTAGCAATTCAAATTCCCAGTGCAGTATCAAAACCTCTTGAACGAGAGTTACTAGGGAATTACCTACAGTATGTTGCGTGTGTTTACGCACAATAAAATAATTATTCAATAAAACCAAACTATCAGAAGGGTTGCATTGGTTTAGGTATCACAATTCATCATTATTTAAACTGTTTTAAAGATTCTGCAAAAAAAATTACATTATGACTATGAAACTAGTAGTTAATATTTAGCATTCTTTGAGTGATTTTAATTTGGAATGTGAAATTCTTTTGATCACAAAAAAGACTTGCAAATAACTAAAGTCATGGCTCTGTATTGTAAAGTTTTATTTACATGCCTTTATTATGTATTCATATAAATATATTAGTCATGATGTACACTTATTCTTGGTTATACAAAGAAAATCTGATTAACCAGAAGGTTCACAGTGCTTTGCACTATTTTATACAAACAGTGTACAGTGTTTTTGTAATGCTTTGAAACTCTTTATTTCTTAATGCCATAAACATTTGTAAATATATTTATTTCTGCCGACAGAGTATTCCAAGAGAGTATACCAAGGTGTCAGAGTCAAACATACAGTCAAAGATCTTCTTGCAGAGAAGCGATTACGACAAACAAATGCACCTCGATTCAGTGTAAGTTTGCCATCATCCTAACCCCCTGGGCTGATTTTCTCACATTATATCCTGATAATCCCATATCTTTTATACAACAGACAACATCTGAATTTAAGTACTTTACATTCACTTTACAAGTATAAAGTGTATATCTCGCACACAGCCACACTATTTACAGCATCCATGTTTGTCAAGTTCTGAGATAAAAATCAGGCACACCTGCCAAAATCAGATCTAACTTCCTGAAAGGGGATAGACGGGTATTGTTACCAGCAGACGGTTAAACCCAAGCCTTAACTGAGTTATGACTGAGGGATTTGCTACGCAATAGAAAAGAGCAGACAGTCCTTGTGCTCAAGTGAACTCTGGCAGCAAGTTGTTGTCTGCTGTTGTTTTGCTTTCTGTCCTTATTAAAACTAATGGACCAGTCGGTTCATGCAAATGCCTCAGATGGGGTGGTTGGCCTCAATATACATCTGAACAACAGACTATCATAGAGAAACACATTATGTATTCTACACGATAAGGAGAAATCCTTAGTTCATTATAGAAATAGTTAATATAAGAATTCCCTTTATAGAATTCCCTTTACATGCATCGAATGCGAGTCTAACAAAGAACGACATCTTCTAAACAAATTAACTTAATTCCACCGCGTTCTTCTCCGGAGCGTTGCAGAGCCAACAGGGATATGTTCCCAGTCATCCAATGATTTCTTTAGATCCTTGTGGAAAAATCTCATGAGAAGAGTACACACTCCACCGGAGGGAAGTGTACATTCAGAGCGAGGAGGGGAGTGCTGTTGTGACACTGGCAAATCATATTCAAATATCCTCCCACATGATTTGCCTGGCTCTCAACAGAACAAGCACTAAAACTTGCGCCTTCCCATCTTTTTCTCCATTTTCTCACTGGCTGTAAATTAGACATAATACAAAGTAGCCCATTGGGTGTTCTATGTTTCTCTTCGCCTTTACATTGTGATGAGATTTATTGCATGGCGTCTTATTAAGTGAAGTTAAACGCATATACATAGACTGCCTGTGTTAGTGTCAACTGACTCGAATGTTTTTGGTTTTCAGACGAGCAGCAGTTCCTCTCAGCCAGCTTTTGTCCCAATGCCCGGTGAGTCCTTCTGGTAAAGCTTATACACACCTTGATCTAATTAGATAGCCAGGTGTGCTCGGTGAGAGGCTAATTCATCTTGAATCAGGGAGTTAACAGAATTTCCTGCTTCCTCTTGCAGGGTCACATGTGCTTCCTGGTTATTACAGTATGCGAAGATCCTTCCTCCCAGACTCAGAGCTTTGCCATCCCATGAAACAGTACTCACCAGACACTTACTCTTCAGCGCTGGGAAGCAAGGCCTTCTCGTACGACCACCCCTCCACTTATCCTTCCTTCATCGACAGCTACTACACTCCTGATTCATATGGAGATTACAGAGGGCCGACATCTTATACCACCAGTGAAGGGTCACTGTTTCCACCATCTACACTACCAACACTACTACCAAGTCTGTCTGGAGAGACATCGTCACACTTGCACTTGGTATTTACACTTCCTACAGCTGATATTATTTTGGTCTAAGCCATTTAAAAGTTCCCTATAAAAAAGAAACATTTAACTCATCTTTAAAGTTCTGTTTGTGTTCATGTTGGTTTTTTATATGGTTATGAAAACTGAAACCATTTCAATTTAATAGCTTCTTTAAAAAAATAAAAAAAAGTCTTTACACCATTAAGATATGTATGTATACGCATTTTAACTATTACGATCACGCACATTGTTTAAAATAATTAAATATAAATAATGAATTTGTAAATAAGGAAAGGAAAGGAAAGGAAAGGACGTGACTTGTGGCCAGGTATGGTTTCCCATACAAGGAATTTGTGCTCTGCATTTAACCCATCCAAGTGAACACACACAGCAGTG
>JAUCMU010000097.1:6889474-6925835 GCA_032275025.1 Enteromius treurensis | reverse complement strand
GCGGCGCCCGGGGAGCAGTTGGGGGAACGGTGCCTTGCTCAAGGGTCTCACCTCAGTCGTGGTATTGAAGGTGGAGACAGCGCTGGTTATTCACTAACCCCACCTTTGGGTTGCAAACCCAACTCCCTATCCATTAGGCCACGACTGCCCCTCATGTATAAATATCATATGTTTTTTGGTTTCACGTCACATGAAATTTACGTTACCATTCAAAGTCAGAAATTAACACTTTTATGTAATTCTTTTACAATAGGACACATTCAATTAATCAAGGGGCATTCATTAATCAATTAGGACATTTATAATGTTACAAAAGATTTCCATTCCAGTTTCAACAAAAAAGTCAAGCAGCACAAGATTAACATTAAAAATACTATTGTTTCTAGAGCACAAAATCAGCTTTCTGTCATATTGAAGACTGGAGTAATGATGTTGAAAACATCAATAAATTACACATATTAAATATAAATATATATTTGTTTGTTTTATGGGAATAATATTTTACAGTATTGCTGTTTTTGCTGTATTTTAATACATTCATTTTGAATAATTATTTTTAAAAATCATTAATAAAAATAAAAAATGTATTAAAAATATATAAATAAATACTGCATTGGTGAGCAAAAGAGGCTTCTTTCAAAACGTTAAAATATCTTACCGACGCCAAACAATAATTGCTAATGACAATCTTATTGGCTGGCGATCACCTATTATTGTCCCTGTTTTGATTTCAGCAAATCAATTCAAGCGAACGCATACTACGTGATTAATATTCATGAACCCTGCAGCTCATAAATACCTATTGCGTTTTATATTGTTATTAGTAGAGGAATTTGTGGTAGTTTTGTTATCTTATAATTTTTTGCCCCGTTTTTTTTATAGAAACATTAAATGATAAAGAAGCACCACCACCAGTTAGTTTGATTAATTTAACATTTAATATTGGGGGCATCCAAGTTTGCCATTAGATTTTTTCCCTTTTTTTTAGCAACACAATACTTACTTTCCCTGGTAATTAGTTACTTTTTAAGGCTGTAACTAAGTTACTAACTCAGTTACTATTTGTGATAAGTAACTAGAAACTATAACTAATTACCTTTTTAATAAAGTAATGTGCCCAATACTGGTCACGACAGTGACCTGTTTTTTAATGTTAATGAAAAGAATAATAAGCAATGGTGTTTCTCTACACTACAGAGAGACCCTTGGGATCAGCCCTCAGAGGACCCAGTCAGTCAGTCAAAAGTCATATGTCCTGAGGGTCCAGCCACTGTAGCAGACTCACCATCCCTGGGAGGACCTGATTCTGGAAGTTCCTCTCCATACCGTCTATCCTCGGGGCGCAGCGGGAGCTCCATCCCATCCAGCTCTCAGGCTTATACTCTACAACCCCTGGAAGATGTCCCATACCCAGCAGCATCATACACCTCTGCTTCCAGCTACTCCTGCCCGCCGTACATGACGACACCTGGAGACCTGGCCGTGGTGAAGATGACACCCGTCACCTCAGAAGAGGCTAGTGGTGGAGTGGTGTCTCTCAGTGACACAACATCCTGGGCTAAAGATGATGGAACTGGCTCCTGGTTGGCATATGAGACTAGGAGAGCTTTTTAAAAGGCTTAAATGACAATACAAAGACTGTGTGGACTGATCTTTTGTAATGATACAGCGTCTTCATTCTTATAGAGAAGGATTTTATAGGTTCATCATAAAGATGACCTCAAGAAATGCTGGTCACGATATACAATTTTAAATTGTTTGTATTGCTTAAGTATACAGCAAAATATGTGCCTATAGTTTAGTTAATTCGAGGTTTAATTATGCATTGTAAATGCCCAAGCGCTCTAGAATTAATTAGAAAGCAATGCTAGCTTTTTTCCTTACTTATTTATGCACTTGTAACTCAACCCCTCAATAATTTGGCCACGAATATATAACTCGCAAATGACACCAAATAAAACTTTTTTTTTAAACAAGTATGCTAGACTTTTGTCAAGAATGCCACTTTAAAAAATAAAACATGTTTTGGCTTGAAGAAAGTGTGTTATCTTTATAAAACAACGGAATTACTGTTCTAAGGTACCAAACTCTGAGCGCTGTTGTTAGGACGCTACTGTGTTGTTAAGTTAAGGCCCCCTTAGTGACAGGAGGGGATGAGGGCATAAATGCATCGCCTGTTCAAATTTACCTCACTTCGGTCAACTTATTTCTATTAAGTCATACATTTATTAAGCGACTAAAATGTCAAAATAATTAATAAATATTAAAATATATGTTAAAAATATACAATTCAAAGCGCTTAATTTAATTTGTAGTAACTTTTATAAGGGCTTCTATTTGTGAGCCAGCGCGTTGCTAGGCGCTTTTTGTTTTTGTTCGTCTGGACAGCAGCGCACGTCAAAGTCTCTGAAGTTTGTTGTACATTTACAATGTGATGTTATTCGTATTGCTGTTCAGACACAGCTTGTTTCTGATAAAAGTTACTTGTACTTGTAAAGTTACTATATCCAACTTTAGCCTCGGAAGTATGGATTTTTAAACAGACGTTGTTTACAGTTGTCTTACGCCTCACATTATTAAATGATCTCAGAAAAAAAGCAGACACTAGCTAACTTAGCTTAGCCTACTTTGCCATGCTTTCCTTATGTTATTAAATCGCGAAATGGGAAGAAAACAGCCTAAGTGTGTCCACTTTATACTGACTTGAACTAGCTTTTTACCTGGAAAGACACTGGATTGTTACCCTGATTCAAGGCTTCCCCGCAAATAATCATGGATCAGTACCATATTTTGGAGGTTATCGGGGAAGGGTCATTCGGTCGAGTGTACAAAGGCCGCAGGAAGTTTAGCGGCCAGGTGAGCGCTGCACGTGCGCAACGATGTCACAAATTACCTGTTTGTTTGGATTTGTTTTTCCTTTTCTCTCTAAATGTATAACCCTGCATCATTCCCTTCACATAAATCAAATTTTATTTTGGATAAAAACTAAAAAAAAAAAGTGTCTATCGCCTTATATATTTAGCCAACCAGAATCAAGCATCTTTGAGTTTCGTGGTATAAATATAATTCATTTGCTGGTCGTTTTCATTTATGTTTATAATACATTTTTTAAAGGTTTAGGAGTGTTTTCTTTCAAGGCAGTTTCTTTTGTACTTTAGTTACACATTTAAAAGCAAGGCTCCATGACACACACACAAAACAAATAACAGATACAATAGTAACTATTAAAGACCGAGCCTCTTTGTCTGAGTAACAGCAACGCTTTTTATTTTCTAGGTCGTGGCTCTGAAGTTCATTCCTAAAGTCGGGCGCTCAGAGAAGGACCTGCGCAGTTTGAAACGAGAGATTGACATCATGAGGGGGCTTAGGCATCCCAACATAGTGCTGCTTTTAGACAGCTTTGAGACAGAGAGGGAGGTATGATTGTCACGACCTACTCCCAAGTCATGTTACATTTTCCACTGTTGCATCTCTGTTCCATAACCCGGTGCTTCCAGTATAACGGCTTCTTGAAATGATACATAGCTCCCAGGGTTCACAATTTTCACATTCAAATCTCTAGGGAATAATTCTCGTTGGCAAAATGCAGTTTATGTGTAGACGTTAGGATATTGGCATTGGTACAAATGCAGTAAGCTTTTGACTTTGATCGTCCCAATAAATGTGTAACTGAATTTGTGTCAGAGGATTAATTAGAGCATGTATTCCTCTGGCAGGTGGTGGTAGTGACTGAGTATGCAGAGGGTGAACTGTTTCAGATCCTGGAGGATGATGGGAGTTTACCTGAGAATCAGGTACGTCAGTGGTCACACTGTTTTACAGTAAACAACAGCCCAACATATTAGATTTGTGACATTTTTTATAATACTATAATCACTGATGATGCGAATTTGAATAAACATCATAACATTTTTTTTTTTGAAAAACGCAAATTAGTTCATCACATTTATTTCTTTGATTTGGCGACATGCTGGATTTTTTGCAGCTCAGACCTCCTAACTGTGACACGCTCACCTGCTAACCTGTTATTTTATATCTTGTGTAGGTGCGTGAAATAGCCTGCCAGCTTGTTTCTGCCCTGTATTATCTGCACTCCCATCGCATTTTGCACCGTGACATGAAACCACAAAACATCCTGCTGGGAAAAGGAGGAGTAGTAAAGCTCTGTGACTTTGGGTTGGTGTTGCCAATTGGTGAAAATACAAGTTCAAACTACTTTAGTACCTCTCTCTCTATATGTTTATTTGTCAGTAGCTAGCAATGGATGCTAGTTTTCGAGGAAACATATGTCGGGGATCTCTGAAATGAATCTCAATTTCATCTCAGATGTGTTCTCTAGTAGCATCCTGGTCTTACACTCTCTTGACTCCTCACAGATTTGCTCGTGCCATGAGTGTGTCCACCTTGGTGTTGACTTCTATTAAGGGGACGCCTCTATACATGTCTCCGGAATTAGTGGAAGAGAAGCCTTATGACCACTCAGCTGACCTTTGGTCTCTGGGATGCATCCTCTATGAACTCCACACGGGGGCGCCTCCGTTCTACACCAACTCCATCTTTCAGCTGGTGCAGCTTATAGTGAGAGATCCAGTGAAATGGCCAGAGAACATGAGCCAAGACTGCTTGGTACGGAGTAATCGACTTTTCACGTGAATGCCTCTAACTCTGTTTTACACCAAATTAGCCTGATTTTGTGTTCACACAGAAATCCAAAAAAGTAGAAGTGTTACTTTATGCCAGTGTGTCCTGGTTTTGCTCATGTTATGTGATGTATAATATATAAAGTATAGGATTTCAAATCCTTTAATCTTTCTGTTTGTGGGTTCTTTTAATGTAGAGTTTTCTGAAGGGGTTGCTAATGAAAGACCCAGAGAAGAGGTTGTCATGGCCTGACCTGCTTCATCACCCTTTTGTTGCAGATGGAGTTCTGAGTGAGGACTATTAAGTGTTTTTTTCCCCTATTCGTATAGACATATACACAAATACAAAAAAACCGAATTATTTCACTAGAATATAAACTGAAAGTATCAAATAAAAGCAAATGCATACACACACACATTTACATTATTACGTTATTTATCCAAAGCGACTTATAAATAAGTACAATGGAAGCAATCAAAATCAACAAAAGAGCAATTATACACAAGTGCTGTAACAAGTCTTAGTTAGTTTTATATAATTTATAAAATATAATACTAATAAATATAGTTTTATTTGTGTGTGTGTGTGTGTTTTATTTTATTTTTTTGTATTTTTAGATTGAATTATCAGTTTATTTAATATTACTTTTCTATTATTATTATTATTATTATTTCCAGTTAGTAATGTTATTGCTTTAGCTTAAACTAAACAAAAAACTAGAAATGTCACTTTGAACTTTTGTCAGTTTAAACATACCGAAATATTTTCATTCAACATTTATAAGTTATTTTATTTAAGCTTTATTTTAATTAACAACATTTAGTAGTTTTAGTTAACATTAAATACACTGATCTATGTGATCAATAATTTAGTACTCTCAAAATATATAAATATTGTTCTATGAAAATCAGTATATTTTTGCAAATGTGCTTGCAAACAAATGAAACTAATTAAATATGATACAATTAAAATCATACATTTTACATGATCAGTACATCTCAAAATGGGACAGAATGAACTTATTCTATCATGTTGTGTGCTCTGGTAGTGGTGTCAGATGAGGGTTCAAGCAACCCCCTGACAGTTTCACCCAGCCCCGACCTTCAGGCCCTCAAACACCAGCAAGCTGCTGAGAAAACAACGGCGCGCAGCGGAGAGGGCAAACTACTGCGCAAAGCTAGAGAGCTTCGAGAGAAAGAGAAGATTAACAGACGGGTAAATGCATACTACATCTGGGAACAACAGCACGCATAAACAAAGAAGTTTTCTGTGATAAAATGTTTTGCAGCCGTGCAATTCTTTTCTAGTTTATTTAATTGTTGCTGTAAAATTAACTTAAATCGGTGCTGTTGTTGGTGAGATTTGTGCAAATTTGACTGTTTACTATATTACAGATTACAGAGAAAATGTGTCTGAAATGAGTTCTGAAAGTATCAGTTTCCGTAAAAGTGAAGTAATAAAATTGCTGGATCTTGTTTTAGGAGACTGCGAGTGGAAGTGCTGCACGCGCCACTCAGACACGCTGTAAGACAGCTTCTGCCGGAGGAGCCCCCACCACTGGCCACTCATTGGGCAGCACCTTTTCAGTGTATCAAAATTCATCTCGGCCAGCAACCAATCAGCATCAGGCAAATGACAACAGTGTTACCAGGTAGTATTTCCACCTAGAATTTGAATTTGAAAACCTGCGGGCTTCAACTTAAAAATGGGCATATTAACAATGCTGCTGTGACAGGGAAAATAATGCTTTGACTGCAGCGAAGGAAGGAATATATTATAAAACCAAATGTGGTGAAATAAAATAACCAAGGATAACTGTTATCGTGAAGAATCAGATTTCTAAAAGCTAGAAACGCATTGCAAATGCATTATCGAATGTAAATGTATGTTATAGAACTAGCCAACATAAATGAACTCTTAATTTGCTGTCTTCCCTATGTTCTTTGTTTCATAAAATGGACCAGGAAAAACTTTTTAGCACAAGCATATTTAAATCATTTTTTATGGAGTGGTGTACACATGTGCTTGAATTATACAAAATGTCTGTATTTATTATGTTGTTTGTTGAATATTGAATCTGTTTCTGAGATATGATGTTGATATGGCAGTAAATACTCCTTTTTGTTTTTAGAGTGCGGTCAGCTCCACTCAAAGGCCAGATCAGTCGAGACTACGAAAGGGAGTTTCCTTCGGTTGAGGTGGGACCCCGGCAGGTCCTGAAGCGCCCTGGAGAGGCACGGACCAGTCTGGCTTCTGTCAGGATGGACAGTGAGGTTGTTTTGTAGTAATTTATATTTATACTGCAAATTCAAACACTGCCAATTGCTAATATCTCCCACTACACATAAATCTGTTTATCATGCAGGAACAAGATATCGACAGTGATTCTGAGTGGCAGCGACTGATTGAATTAAGTGATCAGGGCTCTGTAAACACTTCGATTCTTCAGAGGTTAAAGACCAAGTTGCTTATAACCAAAAGCCAGGTAACATTCAGAAAAATGTCACAATGAAATTGGTAAGTGAGTGTGATTAAGTGTTTAAAGGCTCATGGATCTGTCCAGCTATTGGTCAAGAAGGGTGAAGAGGCCTCTTTAATTCTCCAGCCACTAAAGATCCTCAGGAACATTGTTCAGAGCTGTCAGTCTGGTGATGTTGAAACACTGGGCAAAGAATTGGAACTGCCTCATCTCCTGTTCAGTCTGATTGAAGACGTTCTGAACATTTCAGATCTAATGCAGGTCAGAAAAATGCAGATAGAGTATGTTCTTCACATATGTTTATATCTACAGAGGGCGCATACATTCTATATTATTTATATTTCAAACATTTCTAAAAGAGATTTGTTATTCAATTTGCTTGAAAGTAATAATTATTAATTGTGAAAAAAATTGTGAAACCTCACTTGATTTCTGACTGATTTTTTGTTTTGTTTTTGCTAAAGGAGTCTCAGGGTGAAATAGTATTGGGAGATCTCATGAATGTGCTCATAATGTACCTGGAAAAGAGCCCGGGCTGGGAGATAAAGGGGAGAAGGTATGGATTTATGAATTGTTTTTAATGTACCTTTAAAATACATTTCTTCCCCACACTGAAATTGTTTCAACTTTCATTACTTCAGTAAATCTATCGTTCCCTTATTTGAAATGAAAGAATGTTTAGTGTTAATTAGAGAACTCTTTGTTGGGCTGCTGTTATCCCAACTGCTGCTGGGCTTGTAGTGAAATTTTAATCTTAGTGTTGTTTTATAAAAAAATATTTTCTCTCATCAGAGCTGAGGATCTCTGTCAACTATTTACACCGGTATTTCTCTGTCGAGACCCAAAGCGTTCAGCGGTAAGAGTCTCTAGCTAAAAGATTCTCTCTAGTTTACGTCAAATGCACTTTTAAACTGGAAAAATGAAGTACAGCAATCGTAGGATGCCTGGTTTCATTTACATTACAGTTGTGATTTTGTGGTCTCTCCTACAGCTTTTGGCAACAGCAGTCTTAACCTTGTTCACTCGCCGTGGTATACCTGTGCATGTCAGTATGGAAAGGCTTACTGCCTTTTTGGGGAATATTTTGACAGACACAGCAGAGGTACAGTTTGATTATTTATACTGTGAATAAGGGTTAACTCTGTTTGGAGTAATTAATGTCACTGATGTGATGAAATCCAGTGTAGTCATTCCCTTCTCTCTGTCTCTCTCTTTCTTTTCCTCTCCCCCTCCCACCATCTGTCTGCTCTCTCTCCCGTTCGTATAGGCACATAACCCCTTACCTGCAGGTTGGGGCATGTGTGACGGCCTTCTGTCACTGATTCTCCACAGACTATCTGAGGTAATTCCTCTCAGATTAATTCTCCTGAAATCCGTGCTTTGTTGTTTAGAGAGACAGATAATCAGCTTGTCCGATTAATTGGTTTTCAATTGTTTCATATTAAACATACATAAAAAAGGACACCAGTTAAAGCCTTGAGCGAATAACATCTAACAATAGTGTTTACAGATAAATGAACTAATGTGTTACTAGCTGTTCTTCTGTTGTAAAATGAGTTTTTTATACTTTCATTATTTTTGATAAAATCGAAATATTGTTGATAGACAATTGTCATTTAATTGTTATTAGTTATTTAGTTAATTCATAAATAAATCAGCAATTCATATCAGTTTGCCATATTGCTTACGGGAGACTTAATCATAAAACATAACATCTCAAAAAAGCACTGTTAGTCAAAAATATGGTGTAATAATGGAATTAGGGATGCATCTTTTTTTTGCTTTGTGCTGTACATCCCAGTGTGATGAATTATCGAAAAAGGGAAAAAAATATGTAAGAGGGGACTTATTTTCTATTTATTGCTCATTAATTGAATTTTGAGATGAGGATTATGCACTAAAACTGAAGCAACTGAACTAGCTTGACTGTCTGTAGTTTCACCAGAAAATTAAGTTATGACAATTTGATAGAAAATTATAAGGTAAAAATGAATAAAATAACACACGCATGAATTTCACCGAAAGATCAATAATATGTATTTACAAAATAAATGAATTTCATTTCATGCTGACTAATATGCTGTCTAATTATTATTTTTTTTCTTAACTGGTAAAAGTGTGAAAGCAGCCTACTGCTCGACTTTAAGGACTCAGAGCTTTGGCTCTGTTTGTGGACTAAAGTGAATGCCTCTCTGGAAAACACAACATCCCAGAGTTGCCATTTCTCTCCTAACGGTACTGAACATCAAGAGAACATTGACTTATTTCTGTATTGCAGGTTTAATATACCAGTAATTTAATAACATGCATTTGTCTTTGTTTTTTTCGTGCAGGTCTGTATGTGTTCCTTTCTCTTGCTTTATTGGTTTTCTCCCGTGATCCGTATAACTGCATGGCTCTTCTGTCAGATAACTCCACAAAGTGCTCCTCTGCCCTCAGCCACCTTCTCACCACCAGTTGGTGAGCTTCAAACATTGCCTTTATAGCTTACTAATGGTGTTTTACCATTTAGCTCACTGTTCTCTTGTATATTAGTGTTTGTTTGAAGTGCATCAAAGAGGTTTACAGTGTATGTCTCATATTATACTTCACAGCAGCAATTCATTGCTTGAGCGCGGCCTTTTCTGGGGTGATTCAGAAATAAACAGCCTATCAGTGATGAGCTGTCATCTTCTATGCATCCCTTTCTCTCTGGAGTTACCTGAAGAAAAACTTCCTTCTGTTCTCCAATCATATCAAAGCTCAAATATAATGGCAGGTCTAGTTAAGGTATGGTTTTATGAAATGCTTAAGTATTTTAGTTGGCTGATGTGTCTGTCCGTTGGAATATCAGAAATGTAAATAATTGTGTTTTTTTGCTGACTTGTCTTCTCGTTCAGATGATTCAAACGCTTCCCGTTGGCCTTGTGGAGCTTCCGCTGTGTCTTCTGAATCGTCTGCTGGTATCTGACCCGCAGCACACTTCTCCATACCTTATCACTGCAGCCCAGGCCTCCGCTTTCCTCTCTTACAGCACAGAACGCTCAGACAATGGCACAGACCACACTCAGAATCAACTTAACCACTTCGGGAATAGTGAGGAGCGAATGAAGAGCAACGGAGTCGCAAAGAAAATCAAGATAGATCATATCAAATGTGACATCAAATCAAAGAAGAGGTTAGACAGGCTCAGAGGCAATGCAGATGAATGTAAGGAAAAAAATTATTCCATAAAGACGCAATACCAGCCATCCAGGCACAAGATTGAGAAAATCAGAGAAGGCCAACCAAGAACCAAAATACATCCACAGAATACCATGAAACAACTAAGAGATAAAATAGAGCAGCAAAGCGGTTGTAAAGAGGAGCTCATGGACAGTTTGGAAATCCATGGAAGTTCTGCAGGACGTCTCCAAGACCTCTCACCTCAGCCAGGGTGCAGCATCAGCAGGCTTATAGACAGTCTGGAGGAATTAAGAAGTTGTGATCACCCAAAGATCCCCACGGCTAAAATTCGATCCTCGCCAGAAGAGGTCAGAACAGCAGGTTCTCTGTTGGGTGTTCTCCTACAAAGCGAACTTCTCAGCGGGTGCGCAGTTGAACTCCTTATCCTCCTCTCCCAGCTAACACGTCATCTCAACCATCAGTCTTCCCTCTTTCTTCCTGTTGAAACCACCCAAATGCGGTTAGCGTTGCACCACCGCGATGATGGAATCAGAGCAGCCTGCTGTGGCTTACTGGGCCACCTTGGCTCAGGTGTCAGGCAGGCCATTGGCGAATCAAAGTTTGACTTATTCCAAGATCTGTTAGGTTGCTTATGTGATCCTGCTCCGTCTGTTCGTAGGACAGCCTGCAAGGCTGTGGGAAACTGGCTGAGTGTGATGGAAAAAAACGATCTAACTCTTTCTAATAAAGATTTCAAGAATACGACTGACGTTAATGCCTTGTCAGTACAAGAAAAATTGAGAAGGACACCAGCAACGGAGGGCGTCAGACATAGTGAAAGAGACGTATGGATAGAGCTCGCCATAGGAGCTGCCCGTCCCCTTGTGTCTCTGCTGTCAGATGCCGATAATGTCATTCGACAGCACTGCTGTGGGGCTTTGGCTAACCTGGCTGCGTTTGGCGGAGGGGATGGAGCACTTCTCAATGCAGATGCTCCAGGCGTGATTCTCCAAACTGCCTGTAATGATACCCATCATGCAGTGCGACGGGTGGCTGTGGCCACTCTGCGTGTGTTTAGCCAACAAAACACATTACTGCAGGTAAGAGCAGTGTGAATCAGTTTTGATGCTTGGGGTATATAGTCGTGGTGTACATTACACTTTAATGAATAAGGTTGCGCAGTTCTTGGTGACTTGTATTTAAACACTGAAGGAAAATGAATATAGAGCTGCTTTTGTGCTGTATTGCATCATTTTGACAATTGTGCAAAAAAAATTGAAAGACAGACAAAGCTGGTAAAAAAAAATCCTTACTGTCATTTTCACATTTTCCCCTTCCTTTCCTCAAGGCTCTGAGGTCTCTAGATGCAGGAAGAAAACTCAGTCGCACTTCCCAAAGCACTTTATTTCAGAGGGATTATCAATGGCTTGTCAGCAAGTTGGACGGGTCCGTTGAAGGAAAAACATAAACATCAGCCTCATAGTTTGTGTGGCAGGGAGAGGATGTAATTTCACATTATTCAAATATGGATTGCTGGCTGCGTCTGTAGCTGAAACAGCTTTCTTTTCGACTGTATTTATTTGATCTGTGATCAAAAGAGTTTATGTATTAATAGCAGAAACTCAAACATCCACAAAAAAAACATTATATCTTACATTTAAATGTACATTTAGATATATTTCAAATGTACGATTTTTTTTATCATTATTTAGCGAGTGTTTGCATTTTTGATTCACACACGTAGCCTATATTTAAAACGGTTAAGATTGTGTTTGCTCCTTTTTTTCTGTATATAGCTAATAACAAAACTGCAATTGTGTTTTTAAGATGAGACAGTTTTGCAGCTTTAATTGTATGCATTTCTTTTTTACCTATTATTTTATATAAATTTAGCCCAGCTCGAAAAAAAAAAAGTAAATTATAGCTATCTTTATGTATCGAAAAGAAATCGATGTTACATTATAATGACGTAAATATGTAATATTCGGATTTCATTAGACACATTCGTATTTTGTTGTTTCCGGGTAATTTTTTAAATAGATAAATAAACAGAATTTCATTAAACTGTCTCTGTCGTGTCTTACGTGTGATTTTTGGTTTCGCTTGTTTTGTTTGAACATGACAAGTCGTCTTTACCTGTAAAGTTTATGTTTTATTTCTAAGACGGCTATTTTATTGAACGCCTCAAAACGTCCACGCTTCTTCCTTTTCAAACGTGTTTGTCTCAAGAAAAGCATTTTGACGAGATTTTCTATAGGCTAATGAGGTTTTAAGGATGAACGATAAATTCTAAATTAAATTATTATTTTAGATATTAAAAGAAACTTCCAGTGAGAAATCAGATATTTTGACAGACGCGAACTTAACTATACTAAACGAACACACTGCAAATCTTTAGACAGTTGGTGCATTTAAATTAAAGCGCAGTTTAAAAAAAAAAATCATTTATTGCATATTAAACACTTAAAACACTTAAAGACTTTATTTTACAGATACTTAGAAAGATTGATACATTTAAAAATTAAGGAAAGGTAAAAGTGAATTGTAGCCTTTGAATCGAATTATTGTTTGAATATGTCACCTAAAAGCACACGCGCTTGTCCATCCTAACACTCAATCACAGAAATATTTCATGGTTATAATTTCATTCAAAGAATCTTATGTTTGATTTGATTTGCGATCTTATGTTTTCGCCCCACAGTGTGTGTGTGTGTGTGTGTGTGTGTAAACGGCGGAAACCAAGACTACGTTTACACACAGTTTGGTAAAAAGTAAGAGAAGTATTGGACAATAAACATAAGGGCTGCTCGGTGTTCAGAAACTATAAATATCCGGACCCGCTAAAATGACCTCGACATAAATATAAATGAATCAACCGCAACACAGAAATAAGATTTTGAAGAATACAAATTGTAGTTTCCCCTATTTTCGGCACGTTGTACGTATGGTTCTGACTGACTTCTTTATAAAATAATAACGTGAATGTTTACTAAACCAAAATTAATGTCATGACACAAAAAGCAGGAAATTACAGTTAATTATAAAACGCATAAGTCTCAAAAATTGTAGCCTATAATAATCGTGTTAGGTTATTATTTTTCTTTTTTCTCTCTTTCTCTCTCTCTCACACACACACACACACACACACGTAGCCTAACTGGCAGTGTGAGGAATCCTTGACTTTCCTTTTCCTCCACATCGTGCTTTAGTGAGGACAGGGAATAGTTCTGCTCCATATATTTGGCTTTCAAAGTTGTAAACAATTCTCCGGCCAAACAAGGGATAAACTCCGTTTATCCGTTAAACTCAAGGTCCACCGATTAAGCTCTAAAACTCTCAGATGAAGCCATCATCGCCAAAATACACTGCTGCTCACACAAATCACTTTTATTTGAATTCAATGGAATAACAGGAAACACAAAGTAATAAATCGGAGACGATACATCGAAATGCCTCGTACAAAATGACTAGTCTTAGTATTATAGCTGGTGTAAACTTGGAAATCGTGTGCCTTTGTTTTGGGTTGTTAAAAAAAGAAAAAGGAAACAAAAACAAAAAAATCTCAACTTCACAAAATGACCGTACAACACAGCGCATAATTAGCTATATTTCATAAACATGATTGTATACCGCCCAGGAAAGCATATTTCAAGTCGATATGCTAAGCTCTCTCAATATCTAGGTTGCTTATTTAGAGGAATTAAATTATATTTGTAATATTGCTACGTAGTAAGGTACACACCACACTTCGGTAAAAAAGAAATATCATAAAAGAGGAACCAATAAAAGATTTTTTTTATGTTGTTGTAATTGTGATTAATGCATGTCTCCTATTTAAGTAGAAAATCAGAGTCACTAGACAAGTAACCAGAATAAACTCTTGAAATTGACTAGATTGTAAAATCATAACATTTGTCAAAGATTGTGCATGATCGCAAATGCAAATGCAAAAAAAAAAAAAAAGAAAATCATAACTTTAGTCATTTACATTGTTGATAAAATATTGCTAAGAAGCTGGGAAGTCTGCAATTCTAAAGCCACCACAATCATTTCAGTGATTATTAAAAAAGCCATATCACTACAAGGATTTTCCTTTCTGTACCCCAACACACACTTGTACATTAGAGCAAACAAGCTTTATAAAATCACAAACCCTGATTGTAGTCGCAATAACAGCAGAGACGTTGGGCCAAACAGCAGTTTGTGAATCAAATGCCACTCATTCACCTCTATTGAAACGTGTTTGCCAAGAGAATATAAAACAGGAATTCTTAAGCAAGAAAGACTTTTGCAGTAACATTTCATCCGGACAAAGGAAAAACAAACATTCTTCATAAAGACCCATGAAATCTTCAGCATGCAAGAACAAAAATACAGGAAATCAACACACATAACATTATTAGGCAGTGCCATATCTTCAGCATCGAGTTACAAACTGACATACCTCCATGACTTTGGACATAAATCGTATACCTGAGCTGCAGGACTAATCTAAAATTGGGGATTCTAAAACACATCATCAGGTTCGTTATTCCTGAGACAAATTTATTTTGAGAAGTGCTTCCCCTGAAACTCAATGTATAAGAAACAGATTGCTTTTCATATCAGTGCTCATTCCTTAATTAATAAATGGAAGGAAAGAAGTAACTACCAATGTTGTACTGATTGTACATCATTGGTATATTAGTACCATAAATGTTGAAACTGCTAATAAATAAATAAATAACTTAAAAATAAATTTAAAAAACAGCCTCTGTATAAATTAAAATCAGTGCAGGTCATATGCGGAACTTGTGATATTACCTTACAGCCTTTTTTTAAATAAATGAAGATGCGCTTCACTCGATCTCGCCTTATTCTGTGTTGGTTTCTGTCAATCCTGAACAGTAAACGCTCTGTTGTTAAAGCTCATTTATGGAAACCAGAAGATGAGCCGTGTAGCCACTCTTGCGAAAAGTACGAAAAAACAATCAAAAACGGCTGTCGTTACAGTCAAAGACATAATCACAGTGCATATTGACTGATTTGGAGTTATTTCTGAGAAAGTGGATGTCTGTGCTGCAGCTGTTGATGGACTTTGTCAGTTTGTAACGGAAATTAAATGATTGAGTAACGTGCAATAGTACAACCTCCACCACATCCTAAAAAAAAAAAACACATTCAGTTCGAAAACATTCCAGCTCAAATCTCCATTGCCTTTCAGACTGCTAACAATTCTACTTGCAGGACCATCGTCAGGTGGTCGAGCTTTTGGTCAGGCGCTGGTTTCCTGTTTGAGACGTTGGCTGCGGGCCTTGTACACCTCGATCAGGAGGTCTTTCACGTACTGGATCTCTCGTTCCACCGATTCTGCCTTGTCCCGTAGCTCGCGGTTTCTGCCCTCCAGACCATGAAGCTGTTCCTCCAACGAGTCCAATTCCGCTCGCTTCCTTTGGCGATACCTTTTAAAAAACGATGAATACAGAGGATTATTTAGATTTACTTACAGAAGGTGTTGTCTTTTAAATCCCATAAGCTGCTACTTCGTAATGCTCTGCAGTCTGAAGCGTCTAAACTGTTTTATCAAGCATTTAGTATTTCCGTGACTAAGTGTAATTTCAGAACACCACCCAATTACAACTGACACCATTGTGATTGTGAAAATACTCTACCTGTGAGCTGCAGTCTTGTTTTGGTCTCTCTTCTTCTGTTTACGTTCACCGTGGTTCCC
This sequence comes from Enteromius treurensis, assembly GCA_032275025.1. Taxonomy (NCBI): domain Eukaryota; kingdom Metazoa; phylum Chordata; class Actinopteri; order Cypriniformes; family Cyprinidae; genus Enteromius; species Enteromius treurensis. The sequence continues at coordinate 6,909,861 of JAUCMU010000097.1, read as the reverse complement.
TTCGATTAGTGGCTCCTCGAGGTCTGGTTTCACAATGCAGGGGTCTTCTTTCAGCACACAGACTCCTCTGGCACACGGGGACCCCATTTCAGGTCCGTGGTGGTCACCGCTCAGGCAGTCGGCGCTTTGGCCTTCGAGAAAGCCACTGTGGAAGTTATGTTGCCGGTGGATCTCTACGCTCTCCGCCTTCACTGGGTCATTGATGGCCCCGAGGAAGCTGTGGTAGGCCTCTTCTTGGGATGTACTTTGGAGGAAACAGCTTTCGTTGGGTTCCCTTTTCCAGGGGTTGTTGGCCTTGGCATCGCTAGCACCATTCTTGGCTTCGCTCATCATCTCCATCTCAGCGCTTCCTCCTATACCACTTAAATTCACTTCTCGGACGCCGTACATCATCATTTCGTCTTTTTTGTGGGGAATCTGAATTGATCCACTAAAGTTGTACCCGCCACCACCGGCCTTGCTCGCACCGACTGCCTCTTCTGTGTAGCGGCAATTCTTCTCCTCTTTGGGTAAAATGGCGCACCTCCTGATCTCCACTGCACTGCCTAGGCAGTAGCCTTTGCCTACCACCCGCTCATCTTCAGCACAGCTGTAGCTCCCGCCAGGTGCAACAGCTGAGTTACCTGAGGAATTTCCTTTGGAACTCCAGATGCTACTCTCGTAGCTGTCACCCACCCTTACCCCATCGGAAACTCTCTTGCGGCTGCAGACGTTGCTGTTGGGGCGGCTGCAATTGTAAGGGGCATGTCTAGGAATCTTGGTGCGGCCAATGGGACCCCCACAAAAACTCAGCAAGTCAAGTTCCCCAGTTGCCAGGGTAACAAGTAGAGGGCTGGATTCGGATTGGTTGGAAGTAGAATATGATGCGTAGGGCAACTGGTAATACGACGGTGGACCAACTGCCGTTGGACCCTTGTCGCACTTGCCCAGTTTGGAGGCTTTTTCTGGGAGTGGGTCAGACAGGAAGTAATCCTCCAGCTGAGCAAGCTCCTCTTGCAGCAGAGAGGTCATGACCTCCAAATCTGAGGGCACCTGGATGTCATGCTGGAGGGGCGAGGGGGGAAGGGATGCATTGGGGGAGGGAGAGGAGTGAGGGGTTGGGAGGTAAGAGGAGAAATCTACTTCTTCCGTCATCCAGTCACTAAGACCATCACCTATGGGGAAAACAGAGGTCAACAGGTTAATCATTGGCCTAAAGATCCAATGTAGTACAATTATTTAAACCAAATAAACAACTATACCAGCAGTATTTTAACAACACGTTAAAAACAAGCAAAAAAAAAAATAAAAAAAAATTTGCATCTCAGCGTGCTTAATAAATCCAAAATGCGAAAGGTAGCATTAAACTAGCATGTTATCTACACATGATATAAAATAGATCCACGTTGGTAGTTTTACTCACTGTTCAAGGAGAACGAAATGTGCTGCAGTGCGGTGCCCACCTGAAACTGGGAAAAATAAAAAACTGTATTCACTGCAACTCACCAATTAAGTGCTGGTTCTCCTCTGGCCCCTCCCCTCTGCGCCCCTCCGATTGGCTGTGGTTAGCCTGTGGGTGAGAGAGAGTGAGGGGTTCTGCCGGGCAGACGAGTAGAGTCTTCCAAATGGGTGCTGACATTGTCATCATCCTGTCCGTTGGTCCTACGATTCAAGCGTCCGAGCTTACAGTGCACGATAGTGAAGTTTGAGAGTTGAGCCACAGAAAACAGGGCTTGGTGCGCATTATGAAACCTAAAAAAAAAAAAGAAAAGAGGGAAAATATGATGAGGGATGATGCGTTATAATGCTTTGCCTATGGAGGTTTCGGTGGATCTGGTATCGAGACGACACTATCACACCAACCGTGATTCTTCGGTTGCCAAAATAGGATGGAGGAAAAAAAAAAATCACTATGTCCTAGTTGGTGGGACTTTCCATTCTAAACTTATCCTGGTTCTCCTAAAATATCTAAAAATATCTCCAACTGACCATAAATCCATATTTTGATCAGAGATTAAATGCAAACTGAGTAAAATAACTATAACCCCCCCATTTCGTTACAGCATCAGCTGAGACACACTGGTGATTAGCGAGGGACCAATTTAGAAAACTACCACTCTTCCATCCATCAAAGTCCCTTGTGCCCACTTAGGGGAGTTCTACTGAGATCCTAGAGAACCAGGCGAATGCTCTACTTGTGGGAAATTTATTAGCAGCCTAAATATACAAGACACACACAAATGTAAAGCTTGTTCTGATCATATTTTGGAGATTGCCAATAATAAATTACAACCTCGAATATCAAGAATTTAATTATTTTTCATCTCAAAGCATTTAGTGCTGATTTCTGGACTTTTGTACTTTTGTCTGTCTGATGCACCCTAAGGTGCCACCATATGCTCTAGTTACCTCTGCCCCTGAACTGATGTCCAGTTTGTTTACAGACTAAGGTCACACACTGGAGGATATTTTATGCTGACACAGTACAGAGACAACTTTGACAACCAGCAAAGAGCAGAGATAAAAAGCCTCTTTTTCTTTTGCAATCAAGCATTAAAAGTCATTTTCTAGAGGCATGGCAGGTGCGTAGGGTGCAGACGTCTCTGAACTGGATGTCTGAACTTGGCCAGCACGTGGGTTACAATCTATGACGTAATGCAAAACCAAAGGCAGCAATTTTTCGTGGAAGCTTTAAAAACGACAAATGCTTTTTCGCAAAGTGGCATTTTTTAGAAAGAGAACAAAACATCCGCTGCATGCAACATGCAACTATACTTTAATGCGTCAGATTTTGCTCTAAAAATAGGCAAAAGGAAAACATTTGCTAAGCAATAATGACAGAAGAGCCTGTGCAGCCTCAGCACCATTGTTTAAACAGACAGGCAATGCATCTGTTTAACACAGATAACCACTCTATACAATGCTGTTAAACAAGCAAGTCTCACTTGAAATCGAGTCTCACTTGAATCAATTGAACATGTGAAAATGCTCATTAACTAGTACAGACTGATTATTGTGGGATCATTGCTAGAGCTGAGAAACTGTGTAGCAACGAGCTGAAAGGAGTTTCTGAAACTTTTCCAATAAGCAAGATAGCAGTGTGCGTAAAACAGCGCCTGAAGCACTGTTACAAGTGCCAACACTCCGAACAACACTTAAACAACAGCAACACACCTAAAAAGTACAAAGCCAAGAGACAAAACAACAAAAGCCCGAACAAAGGAGCAAAAAGTAAGAAGTTGTACTTACTCCATTGTTGCTTAAATGTTTTGAGCTTAGGGTGCGTTGCAAGAGCAAAGCACGGCGTTTCTTTAGGATCGAAGACTCTACTAAATTAAAAAGCCATGTCTCCTTCGGAGTGTCTAGGACTGAAGTGCTGTTGGTCTTGCTTTGTTGTGATGGAGTTGATGACTGAGAATCGGCTAATTGAGTCAATGCATCAGGTCACCCACACCTAGCAACCAGCTGCGTCACGCGGTCAGCCCCCAGTGCTACAGATTCCTCCGCCCTATGGATGTATTGGTCGAGATAAATTTCACACTCCCGGCTGGTGAAAACGCCCACAATAATTAGCACTCACTTTCTCAACGACTTCCGAGAAAACCCAAAGTCCCTCTGGCACATCCCCTAACTTAAAACTACTACGGGTTTGAGGCTCTGAGAGAAGAATGTGTAATGAAAGCGGCTGTTCGCTAGAGTTTGGATGATTGTCATACGTATAGTTGCAGTGTCTGATTACACATAAAATATTCACATCATAACACGCATAGCATACTCTCCCGTTCAAATATGTATTGTTTCACAGGGACTACTTGATTTCTTCTAGCGAGGAAGAACACTTTCTGCTACCCAGGAGATACGTGGCTGTTGTTGCAGGTTAGTTGCATCAGCGCTTCGAGCTGCTAGCAGATTCGCTAGACGGACCGAACCTGTCGTGCAGCGATTGGCTGGAGAGGAACTGTTGTGTTCTCTCATTGGCTGGCGCTAGAGAGACGTTGCTTCCCAGTGGTCTTCGGTTTTCCACTCTCCGTGCACATGTTTCACGTAAACATCCCGAGAGCAAATTCTGAAAGTGGTTAAACTTTCATGTCGCGGAAGGGCAGTTTACGGAACTTTACTGACAAAACATTGTAACATTAGTTGTGGCATTTGCTGATACGTGCTTAATACGCTTCCCTCTGTTCTTAACGGTTCAGTGTAGTCCTGTATATTTTCATTTAGACTGTAGGGGGATTAAATTGTTTAATCTAAATTGATACTAACTATACTTTTAAAATTGAACGAGCAGACTTACGCGTAGGTTTATTATTTACATTTAATAAAGTTGATAGCTGCATGTTTACAGTTACTCAGAAGAGCTGTAAAATCGTCTGTAACAATTTTAACATCAACTCTATTTACATATAGAGTATTCTAATGCAGCGCGTGTAACATGTGGCGTCTTTAACGTCATTATTTCCATTTTAGCATCAGCATTTACAGCAGCCCCTGTGAGAAGCCAATGCTAACTCCTGCAAACACTATCTAGCAGAAGAAAGAAAAGAGATCGTCTTTATCTATTGTTTGCCATATTTTGATTATTCCATCTGAACTTCAGAAGGACCTGCGCCACATTATGCTGAGCTACTCAAGTCATGCGCGGTCACAGTGAGACGAGACAAATTACCCTCAAACTCACGAGTACATCTCGTTTAATTTCCGTTAATAACGTTTTTTTCAAAGAATCAAGCTTTGTTTCACCCCTCAGCAAATCCTCAAGCTGATTGAAGGAGCTATGTCTTCCTGTTGCTATAGTAATAGCGAACACTGCCCCCTATTTTAGACATGTTTTCTGGTTGCTGTTGCCATGGGATTTGCAACGAGCGCTCTCGCTCCCTCTTTCGGCCCGTGTTTTTCGGTTTCGTCTCTGTTGAATTACACTGACATTCACCGAAAGTTACCTTAGTGTTAAACAAACATATCTGCAACAAGTGTCTTTAATATAATCAGTTTCGCTGACATTACTTCTCCGCTTTATTGTATTTACACGCCCTTTAGACCCCACAGTCCGCTGTCCTCACAAACGTTGAGTTAAGTTGTCAAAAATGGCGTTTTTTAATCATAAAACCTAGCCTTTTTGGTTCATGAGGGGATACGTAAGTCCGCCGAGAAGCGCTAGACAATGAAAAAGCCAACAGACAGAGAAAAGTTGTCAGCTCAAATATTCCTTAGCTTTTAGCAGAAGCTAACGTCTTCCTCGACTGAGGAGAAATTGATTTTATTTACACTTAATAGACCTGCGTGAACCAAGATGACACCTGCTTTCTCGAGGAGCAGTAAGAGAGCGACGGGATCAAAGAGGGGCTTCTGAAGGTACTGTGATACTGTAATTCCTCTTGTGAGTCGGCTCAGCCTCGCAGTTGTAGAAGTGAGGCCTGATGCAATCTTCGTGACCGCGGTCGTAACGTTGAAGAGACTGAGATAATAATGGTTGTTGAAGTGTGGGATCTCTCCCAGGAAAGCGCTGACTCTCCCAACTCGCCGTGTCTTAATTGGTCCGTGGGGGCGCCCTGTTTGCGCAAAGCGTGAGAGAAAGTCAGCAGTACACACACATACGCGCGCGCGCACGCACGGGCACCTCAGCAGCAGACTGCTCCGGTGCTGTTGGGCCATCATACTTGAGTTTCTGTTTGTATTTAGGTTTTTCCGCCTTTAATAGCTGATGTTGCAAATAGAGATGTAGGTCCAGGCCGTGGCGTTAATTAATCACAGCTTTTGAGGATTAAAAACGCTGGTTGGAGTTATAAATCTGTTCCCCCTCCATAAATCCAGCTGTCCATATGTGGAACAATTAAACTAAGCTCATTCAAACATGAGATGCTGTATTTAGGGTGCGCGTGTCTAAATCGATGGATACAATTAAAATATATTATGATTTGATTTCGTTTACTTTGTTTTGACTTTTTAGTGCCTGCTCTGGCACTCTGTATGTTAGTCAGAAAATAAGTAAGGAGTGGGAGAGAGAGCAAACGCACCATGCCAAGTTCATGTATAGCACACATTAGTAACAGTTACATCACAATTTCATCACCGTCTCCTTCTGAATTCATTGTTGTCTTTTTTTCATTCCCCTGCACGAGCGATCAAATCGTTTCAAGTTTCGATCACTTGCTATAACTTTTTTTTTTTTAGTTTTATAACATCCAGCTGGAATCATCTCAGCAAAATGACTCTTATTTCATTTCCCACCGAAGTGGCGCATCGTGGGAATCGGGATAACCTTTCAACAGGTTTCAAGAGCTTTGATGGCCGCCTTCCCCCCAAACGTGTCCTATTTAGAATAACAAACTTGCGAGATGAAGATAATGTGACTAATAACCCGTGTTGCGTGGCGTGAACTAACCGCAGTTATTTCATTGACTGTTCCTTCGGGAACGCGAGGCAGCGTTAAACTTGTTTGATTTTGAGAAAGTGCATTTGTCTGGCGCTTCCCGCGGGACGCCGCTTCTGTGTTTGGGGTGCGTCTCGCATCTCAAACTAAAACACGAGCCACTCAAGGACAAACTCAAGGAGTTTTCGCGTTGGTATTTCCCCCACCCCTGGTGTATTATTATTTTTCTGAATGGTTATTATTTACGTTTATGCGAATTTACATTTGTAAACAGCCAAAGCTCCAGCGCGTCTGAAGGCGCGCGCGTTTGCCGCTTCTGTGTGAAGACGCTCGTGGTTCTCATGGTTGGATTAGGTCGCTTGATCACGGTTCAAAGTGGAGGGCTCTCGATTCCCGAGGGGCTTCCCCCAAATGTCTTCAGCACCGGCTCAACAGTTGATCATGTCAGCTCAGGCCCTAGTGATTTTAAGGCACAAACCTTCCCCTCTTGCTTTGATATGAGACTTCAGCTGCTCTTTGAAACTCAAAAGATCTTGTAGGTTTAATTAGAGTCTTTGTTGTTTGTTTACACGTTGCATTTTTTAACTAAAAGCGACGTCCTTACTTCAATTTGTTGTTAAAGATTGGTTCCTTTTGCTTTTATGTTGCTTAATTTTAAAGTGAGATGAATTAGCATCAAGTGGTAAATTAATTGGTGAGCTTCTGCTGGTGGAGACAGATGGCATCATTATAACGCTGATGACATTTGTAGTTGCATTTAACTGTTATGGTAATGACTGGGTGCGAGGCAAAGAAGAAAACAAGCTCAGGGCCCCGGGGCCTCAGCAGAACACAGAGCGGAACGCAGCTCCAGCCCTCGCATCTGGAGCATGAAAACACGCGCTGAAGCGACGAGACGTGAGGAGTTGCGCCCTCTACCGGACACACGGGGCAAGCCAAGCGCTTCACGAGCGAGCGCTCGGTTTGATCTCCAGCATCCCTCAAGCAGAGAAATGCAAAAAGGGTTTTAAATAAAGTGAATATTGTTTGTGATGTACACCTGTCCTACACATGATGTCCACTGAAATGGACAATTACAAAAATATATAATTAAAAAGTACTGGAATTTGTATTATTATAATTATGGAAGCCTAAGGAACATGTACTCTTGGAACATACTTCAGGTTAAATGTCTTTTTTTGTTGTTGTTGTTAAAAAAAACAACACAAATCTTTTTTGATGTCATTTTAAAACTTTATTGTTTATATTATATTATTATATTATATTATAAGACTTATCTAATAACAGATAGGTTACAGTTGTAGTTGGCTTAACAAGTGTGTATTCTGTGGTTACAGAGAAGAGTTTTTGATAATTGAACCCTCACATCCCCTGACAGTACATGCGGAACTGACCCATGGTGTCAGAAATTTGATTTGCCAGATATGTTTGGTCTGTTGTCTACAAATATAGCATGGGTTATGGCATAATGGTTTGTGCAATGTGAATAACATTTTAGGTATAAAATATTTTGAGAGGATCCTATTTTGTGGATTATTTAACAGCATGGAGGTGGCTATAATAATACAAGTATAAATATACGTTTAAGTTTTATTTTTATTTGAGGTAACTTTAAATATATGACTTATTAGGGGATACCAAGTTTCAGATGAGAGTCAGCTATGTTTCATAAACAATTTTCATTTCTGTATGTTACCCTTTCCATCTGCATTGTCATGGATTGCTCTGTAACCTTTTTTTTTTTTTTTTTTTAGTTTTACATTCAGTTTTACATTTTGTCCCACTACTTGTGTTCACTTGTGTGGACTATCTTTTTTTCACTTGGGCGATCATGGTGGAAATGACCCAACATTTTGCAGTCAAGACATTAGCATTTTCTCGATGCCGAAATAAACGTAAACCAAGCCTAAATAAGTTCACTACAGTAAAAGGTACCACAAATTGCTCAGCTCGCCCCTACATGAGCACAAGAGAACTCTATATTTTGTTAGACTTTTTTATTTGCTTCAGATTATATGCTACTTGTTTCTGTCAAATGAAAAAAGTTGATATTTAGAAATACATGGCTAGTGTTGTAACACTGACATATCAAAAGTTCACACTGTTCTTCTCATTAAAGAGGATATCCATAATCTAAACAGCACAATACACAAAATATCAGATTATAAATCATAGTGGCACATCCACACATTTTTTTTAAAACCCTGAAAGAGAAGATGTGCAAGTCAGAGTACACATATCAACATGGGTGAAGCTTTGGCAAGACAAAACCCGTCGGTACAAAAGTACCAAGGTCTTGAAAACAATAAAATATTTACTGCAATGGTCCCCCACCAAATAATCTTGTACGATAAAGTTACATATCAGGTTGCAGGCCTACAGTTTATAGTTACATATCTGAGAACACACCTGAGCCATTTGTTTAATAATCTTTGCAGCAAAGAACATTATATATATCTGATACATACAGCACATAAAATGCAGTGAAATATCTTTTGTAGCAAATTTAAATTGTGAATGCTGACCTTCTACTTAAAAAGAGATTATGACTGCTATCATGTACTATTAAATTTAATCTCATTGTAACCATGTCACGGCACCTAAATAACTAGAAGTAAAGAGGTAATACAATGACGTATATACACCTGAATATGTGGCACCATAAAACTGTAATGAGCATATGATTGATTTGAAATGCCATAAAATAAAGTTCTGTCTCCTATCTCTGTATAACAACAATACAGAGACAAACATTCTTCACTTCCACTCTTTCCATCTATATATATATATATATATATACATATGAAATCTATATTTTTCAGCTTCTCTTTTTAGTAACATAAAATATGACCATCACTCGCACAATAATACGTCGTCATCAGGCCAGCCAGCTTCCAGTTCTTCTCTGGTCACGATGACAAAGAAATCAGTCAGTGCTGGCTGAAGTTTTGAAACATAATTTTGCATATGTTACACGTCCTGTTAAACGAGTCCCATCACTGCAGGCAGAATTGCATCCACTCTCCCTCAGGTCATAAACTGCGTGTAGCCCTCGGCACCCGTTACTATGACGTCCATCCAAATGCGCATAGCCTCTGGGGACGGTGCCACCATGAAATAAAGTCGATCGTGAGTCTTCACACAAAAGGTTAGCGAAGGATTCGGACTCTGTAAGGACAGAAAAAACAAAAATACAAAGTGTGTGTTAAAGTGTGAGAAGACGAGAACAGCAGGGCAGGAAAAAAGGCATGTCGCTGAAGAGGAAAAAAAGCAAGCATGACGAAATGTACATGAACATGAAGCCGCCTTTGATCTCTTTTGCCTTCTGCTGTAAGAAATTCTCTTTATGAAAAGACGCCTGTCTGTTTAAACTTTCACTGTGTGCTCACCAAACTTGGTTTTGTAGTGTGAGTGGCATGGAGCTTGATTTGTTGATGTTGACAGTAAACAGGAGGTGTTGAAAAAGCTCTCGTTTACCTTAGTTGCGCTGCGCAGGTGATCGTAATATACCTCTTCTATGGCTTGGAAGTAGATGACACCCTTTAGTTTGGTCTCATGTTTATCTGAGGAGCAAAAACCATGAGGAAAATAAATTCTGTTAATATAATTTTTTCCCCCATACAGATCAGCTTTGTTATTCATTAGGAAAAATTACATTTGCCAGTTCCCATTTGTAGTTTATTTGCATTACACAATACATCAGCATCATTTGTTTTACATTTCAGTAATATCTTTTTTAATATCTCTCATTCCTAGATATTACAATAAAAAAAAAAAGAAACTTTTTAAAAGCTTTGCCGCAGGGACTGAACACATACGTGGTATAAGTGAATCCAAGCGCACAGAGCGATTCACCTAAAAGCATTGTCTGTCTCAATTTAACACTGTCTGCCACCCACTGCAGCTTCTCTGACAGACTTCCCTTTTCGCTACTTAGCGCAAATTAACACCTCTCTCTAGATTGATTCTATCTGGAAGACGATTTGAAACCTTGTCAGCCTCCAGTGAGCTCCCTCTCACCTGTCGAAGCTTAAGATTTATTACTTTCCCTTTTGAACAGTTTTGTTTTTTTTGGGCTTGCCTCTATTCGTTCCACAAATCTGCTTAGTAATGGGATAAATTGTTTTTGTTTTGTGTTTTTGAAGAGTTGTAAGTGCAGTATTGTTACTTAGAACTGAGCCAGGGGTAAATCTACACCCCCATCCCTCACAAACGCTGGGCTAGAGAAAGTATTGCAGTTTATTTCATCATCATCATCACCATCATCATCATCACTACTAACATGGGGAGTGAGGGGGTGAAAAGGCTACACACATGAGCAAAGCATATGTGTGAGAAAGAGACAGAACATCTAAAAGAAAGACAGGAAATCGAGCGAACCCAGATAAAAGATTTCACCAGAATACGCCACTTTGTCAATGCCGTTGGATTTTTTTGTTTGTTTGTTTAACCTTATTATTTCTTCCCTTCCCTTTTTTTACCGTTTTGAATTATGCCAAGCAAAAACAGAACAATTATGTGCTTTCTTTTAGACTTAAATTCAATACACTACCAGTTTGTCAAATAAATGCACATAGTTTAAAACAAAGCTGTAAAATAAATAAATAAGAACAATTTCAAGCTTAAAAAATGAATGTAAAAACAAATATCATAACAAGTATTTGCAGGCAATTTATGTAGGAATAAATACAGCAATTATCTTACCTACGTAATAAGAGAAGGTCCTTTTAAGTCGATCAAAGACAAACCAGCGTTTTTTCCAAGATTTAATCTTGCCGCCCATCTTCACAAGATGGCCCTTGCACATTTTCTCTGTAACAATGACATATGCACATGTGTCCACGCAGTGCCCTGATGACTCCACGTGAGAACGCAGGTCAAACTCCTCTTTTCGAATAGGCAGGTAGCGCGTCATTGGCCGAGCCTGAGGAGGGCAGAGCTTGGATTAGCTACTGTCTCAAATATTTCCATAAAACCGACTTACTCAGGTACACATAACAACAATACATTTCATGGAAATATAAGATGATGACTTTAAAGTTGTGATTACTGCATTTAAGAAGTGTCATAGAGTAGAGAAAATCCCAGGTTGATTTCATTGTTTTGGTTATGTCACTTATCGGTTTGAAACATTGGTGTCCTACTGCCCTGCCCTTCCTTGCCTCTGTCTTACACCCCTCCTCTTCCTCCCATCTTATCTTCTTTCTGCTGTCTCCCTCTCACCATCTGTCTGCGTGTCTCCTCTCATCCACCTGCTGTGCGGAGCTGCTCTCTGTGCATTCATGCCTCCCGTCTGGCCCAGTCAAGCTGAGCCAGTGACCTCATAAAGACTTTTAAAGAGCAACTCAAAACATTCAGTGACCTCAGAGCGGCACCAGCGAAGCTCGTTGCTGGGTTGAGAGTTATACGCAGACAGCGAGACAGTCTGTTTGAGTGTGTGTAGGCGCTTCCACAGAGTGCTTCAAACACTTCTATTTTTAACACCAACATGGTGTTATGTTTTATATATACATTATATTATGCTAAACATTTGAGTTAATTCTTATTCAACTAGTCAGAAATCTAATGAGCTAAAGGGGTCCTGTATTTTCTGGCTTTCTGTGTGTTTTTGACATTACACTGACTTTGATTTCAAAATTATGCCGAGCTACTTATGCCAACATTTCTTTCCAAAAGCTTTTTTTATCAATTGCTGCAGTTAGACATAGACACAGCTTTAAAATATTACATTGAATTAGTTAAAATAAATAATAAAATGAAATAAAAAATTCAGGTAATTTCTTAGTTTTAATTTTTCTTTTATCTATTTTTGAATAACTTTAGTGACTTGTCACTGACCCAAATATACATTCATTCATATATACATATAAATGTACATGAACTTCTGATGTATAAATCATAATGATAATAAATATTCATATTTATTAATGACTGTCCCTTTTTTTCTCACTGGGAAATGTGAGGATTTTATGACTGCCAAATGAAAGAGTGGGCCACTTTATGAGAGCAGTTCATTGAGGTGTTCACCAGACGTACTGACCTGGGAACACTGTTTCTCTCTCAGCTTGACCTCTTCCTCCACAAGTCTCTGTCTGTGTGCAGTCTCATCCTGCAGCCTCCTCTCCACCTCCTCTCGCCGTCTTCTCTCAGCCTCTAGCAGCTGCTTTCGTGCCTGGACTTCCCTCTCCTGACACAAAAAAACAGAAGACAGATTAAGACACAGAGGGGCTTCAAATCTACTGTGAGAAGATTTAATAGGCAATAGGGAAAAAAAAAACATACAAATACATAAAATACACAGTGCGGTGCGGGGTGACTGGGGATGCATGAAAAAATAATTCAGCAAGAGATTGTCTGAGTGAGTATTACTGTCGGAGAGCTTGTTAAGATCCAGCCTTTCATGTCTATCACTCTTTGTAGGTAAGAAACAATCTTTAATGCAGTAATGCCAAAGGGACCAGGGGCTTCCTTTTTAAATTCATGAAAAAGATCTCTTTTATATGAGAGACAGGGAGAGGGATAGATTATATTTCACAGACAATTAAAGATTAATAGCACTCACTCGACTCTCCACTAGTCTGGCTTTCTCCTGCTGGGCCTCCTTCAACATCTTCTCCATCTCCTCCAGCCTGAGTCCTGCCAGCCCACTGCTGCTGAGAGAGAAACACACGGATACTGTTGCTGCGCTGCTTACAGTGGCAGAAGACCACACTGGGCCTGAGTGCATAATCTAGACACATCAAAACAGCCTTTATTTAAATGTGTAAAAACAATAAAATAAGAATAATTGCAGTTATCTTATTCATATGCTGACTGAGTATTATTGTTATAAAATTAATATATATTTAAAAATATATATAATTGTTAAGCATTATATACTCTACCATCTAGAAGTTAGGGACTGGTATCTTATTTATGGTTTTTTAATCCTCTTAGGCTGCATTTATTTTATTAAAAAATAAAGTAAAAATTTTCTATTAGCATTTTAAATGTTTTTTCAATTGTAATTTTTTTAATAGTCATTGCTTCAATATTTCATTTCACATGGTTGTCCTTTTCTAGCATGTTTGAGTAAGATGTCTTATCATCATCAGTGTTGAAAACAGCTGCTTGATATTTTTGTGGAAACTCCGAAACAGGTTTTTGATGAGCAGAAAGTACAGAAGAAAAGCATTTATTGGATTGTATCAACCTATTTAAAGGTGTTTACAGTCACAGCAGTGTGTATTTAATAATGTAGCACAGTTAGTTTGGTTAAAATTGCATTTGGTAAAATCTCTAAATACAACTAGATCAAGTAGCAAGAGGCTAAAAATGCTTTGTTTTTCCCACTCCAGGCGATGTCTTTTCTTTCCTAAGCCCTAGGCAACCACGTTTTTGCCACAGGTTACAAATAAAAAAATAAAAATCATGTGCATCATGCTCCTTCCTGCTGGGCCAGGAGTATTTGATTTCCACTTCTAAGTACGGACCTACATGCTTTTTTGATGGACCTCCTTTACCAGCTCAAAGGAAAAGGTTGATCGAGGGTGAGCAGGGCTGTAGGAGTTTAAAACTGCTGAAACATCTAACCGAAATGTAAGAATGCATGGTCAAAGATTCTCGTCCAGACTATCGATGCTGAAAAGTAGGGCAACATCAAGAGAATGTCTTTTCATGACTTCAACTTCTGACGAAACACCTGAAGCCTCCCTGGCTCCAAGGAGCACATACTTTAAAATGACATTCTGTGCTCGTTCTGCCTCGGGACAAGACCAAACTTTGAAGACGAGAAGAATAGCGTGTCTCTTTGTGTCAATGTATGTGTTGTCATGGAAACAACCCTGGAACTATTCTGGGAAAAAGATGGGGAAAAAAACACATTCATGGGGTAATTGGGCAGCGTGACCCGTTGTCAGGGGAATGGAGGCAGAACGAAGGGTTCCCTTGACAACTGTGTCTCACCTTTCAGGTGAACAGGCGGAGTTGTTGCCAGTAGATACGCTGGTCTCCACGCTGTCAGAGCTCTCCAAACTCAGAGTGTCATACGTTGACTCTCCAGCTGGGGGTGCTTGGTGGTGCAGAATGGAGTAGTGTACCATGGGAGCACCTGAAGGTGGGAAAGGGGAGTGAGAGCCTTGTGGTGCCCCCCAGTGGCTCTGTTTAGGATCCATAGGCCTGATTCTAGAATCATCACAGGTATATATCCCTAGAAAAATGCATCAAGAGAAGATCAATAAAAAAAAACCCAGAACTGTACAGTATGTCTACAACGACCCTTTAGGTTATATGGTGCAGCAACTTAAATTATTCAACACACACTGTTTACAAGCTAATCTGAGTGATGGCTGGCTACCTCTGCCCTGTAGATCCAATTGTCTCTTGGAGTCTAAGTCCAAGTAAGCAGGAGACAGATCTGGGAGACTCTGAAGATAAAAAAGAAGAGATAAATAGAAAGTGACAAATCTGAAAATATTTATACAGTTATAATTGAGCAACAGTGGGGTTTTTTGAAGTCAAACTACAGCCTTTATCTGTCTGGCTAATTACATGACACCTTGCTCCATCTAATACTTCAAGGATTAAATACACATTACGCATCAGCTTTGTCTTTAAAGTAAGATGAATAATTGTTTTAGCCCATCTGAAATCAAACTTTGAAAAGGGAATATAAACCTACTGATCTAGGGGTAAACATTAAAGAGTAATACCTGGAATAAGTAGAAACAGAGTGCAACAGTCAGATTCTGGAAGTAAACTCCCATTCATTTTCTCCATAAGAGAAATGATTTTAATGATTATATTAAACTGTTTAATATTACAACGTTTAATCAATCTATCGTTCTGTCTCTCGTTAAATCTGTTATTTACACAGTCCTGTCCAGTTTTCTGATACTTTATTTTACCTCAAATCAAAGTCTATAATGTTTTGATTCACCTCATCTCAAACTCTTTTGAATCAGAGATTTTTTTCCAAGGGGAAAAAACTTAATTCTTCAAACATGCAAAAGGGTTCATTAGCCAAAAAATGAAAACTCTGTCATTAATTACTCACGCTCGTATCATTCCAAACCTTTACAACCTTTGTTCATCTTTGGAACACAAATTAAGATTAAGATTTTTGATGAAATATGAGAGCTTTCTGACCCTCCACAGAGAGCGGTGCAACTACCACATTCAAGGCCTAGAAATGTAGTAAGGAAATTGTTAAAATAGTCCATGTGACATCAGTGATTTGGTCCTAATTTTATTAAGCCATGAAAATACTTTTTTGCTATCTTTGTTCTGAAGCTGAATGAAGGTCTTAAGGGCTTGGAACGACATGGTATTGAGTACTTAATGAGTTTTCCTTTTTGGGTGAACTAAGCCTTTAGGTTATCGTTAAAAATGCAGACTGTATATTGCAGCCTCTTTACAACATTCAGAGGTTATGGTTTAAACTGTCTTACTTTGGTGGGCGTGTTTCTGCCTGATGTGGTCATATTGGAAGGTGGGGGTGTAAAGGTGCCATTGGTCTGTCCCAGCTCACCGTCCTGCTTATAGATCTGACAACAAAACATCTCATTGTTATTCATCCCTTATTTATTCATATTCTCCATCCAGTATGGCAACTATGGCAACTATAGCCTCCACAGCAAGGAAGAAGACCACACCAAAGCGACCAAGCCCGGCAGCAAAGACCAAACCTCAAGCACTTTACATAGAAGTACTAAAATAATTTCTGAAAGTATTTCTGGCAAGATTCAAAACCAAAGGCACGCTAAGGACAGATAACTTAGGGAAAGAAAAAGAATAAAGGATGCAAGCAGAAGAGAAGACAAATGAAGAGAGTTTACCTGCATAGGTTTACGTGAGGAGATACACTTAGCTGGCAGAGGGGGAGGACAGGCATGACTGGGCTCCCCAGCTGCCATAATCTCCTGGTACCACTGCTCTGAATCTAGCCTGGGGATTGAAGGCCTGCTCCATGCAGGCTGGGTCTGAAGCGCAGTCCAGGTAAAGGGAGGATGGATGGGGAAAAGAGGAAAAATTGATACAGCAAGGAAAGGAGAGATACATGCATTGAAAGTATGGAGTTTAATAATTTAAAGTATGTCTCATAAAACCACAGAACCTCAAAATCCCTCTTCATTCAACTCTCTCTATTCAACAAGAGCAAGCCAGATTGACACAAGGTATGGTAAATAACAACTACAAACACATCAACACCAGGAAATAACACACACCTCAACAGGAAGTGACTGGGAGGAGCCACACTGGGATGGGTGGCTGGAGTGGACAGGGTCAGCGACAATAGCTTGGAATGATTGGACTGAAGATGTGGGGGAGGGATCAACTTTGGGCATCCCGAACAGCTGGTTTAACTGACTGACTGTCACATACTCCTTCATACAATCACACCATCACACACAAACACAAAATGCAATGAGGGCATTTTAGGTATAAAAAAGCATAAGACTGGCATAGCAAAAGGCAGAGGATACAACAACGACAAAGACAGCTGGAAAGAGACAGGAAGAAATGAAAAATGGAATTTCAAGAGAAGACAGCCAGTGGGTTATTCTGACAGCATCTTAAAAAGAAAAGCCGCAAACTAGGAATAAATGGCATTGGAAAGGGAAACTGGAGGTGGTGAGGGAAAGAAAAAGGTTCTGTCATGGATGAAAGAGTGAGTGGAGGAGTCATACCTCACGAGGTGTGTCTGATGTTACAGCCAGAGGTAGACAAAGAGCGTTAGCGAAGGCAGTCTGGGCGGGGACACATCCGTTCCCATACATCTTATATACATCAGAGAGTTTGAGGTACTCCTGAGCACACACATTCACACATCCACAAAGGATATCAGTTCATATCTCAGACGACACTTGAAGAACTACACCAGAAAACTTCATGCACCCACTGGATAAAGCATGCCTGTGCCCAACTCTTCACAACCATGCCACGCACATCAACATCTCCAGTGTACCCACATGCTGCGTGTGTGATACAGAATGTCTACGTCCACCATATCACAGCACTATGATATATGACCATACCATTCGTGAATGGCCTGAACATAACAGACATCATGCAAGACTGAGGCAAACAACGCTCACAATGTGCATTTTAAGGTCTCACAAAAAACGAAAACCTGCAACTGTGGCTAGTACAATTGACGAATGCTAAAATAATGAACATCACAAATACCCAGCAACTCAAAAAAATATCTGCAAGCATTCCAGATCCTGACACTACACAACACGTATTTGCACTACCGTTCAAAATTTTAGGGTCAGTATTTATTCATTTTAATGACTGATTGATTAATTGAAAGAAATGAACTTTTATTCAGCAACGTTGCATTCAATTTATCCAAAGTAGCAAACGAGACATTTACATTACTACAAAAATGTATATATATAAAAAAAAAAAAAAATTGTTTGCAACATTGATTATAAGAAATCTGAGAAACAAATTAGCATATTAGTACTATTTCTGAATGATAATGTGACACTAAATACTAGGGCTGTGCGATATATATGTTGTACATAGATATTTCACGATATTACTGTTTTGTTGTATCTTTGAGCAATAAATGCAGCACCTTGGAGAGCACAAAAGACTTCTTTCAAAACATTAAAATATTCTTACTGACCCCAAATTTTTGGTAACGTATGGTAATGTATGTTATAATGTCTATACACATCAGTAGGGTTGGGAACCAAAAAGCAGCTCTTATTTAGAGTGGGTTTTATATTGAAAAAAGTCAGAAAGTTCCATAGATGGGTCTTACACACGCATGTGGCAGGAATACATTTACTGCAATATTTATTAAATTACTCCATAACACTGCTACTTATCTGAAAGCTCCAAATATAGGACTCAAAGTCATTCATTTTAATGAAGTCAAGCACATTACAAATCAGTGTAGTGACTGACTTGTTATTCATAAGAGTTTGTCAGTAGTATTCCATAAAAATAAATGAATTAAATTTATTCAGTACTGTTGTTATTATTACTTATCATTTGGTAATGAAACTGCATTTCTTTTAGTACAAACAAAATCGTTAGTGGGACCATTAAGGACCATAATCATTAAATTCTTTACAATTCCCATCTCTACTCATCAGCCAAAGAGATACATGTTCCTTATGTGAGGTTAAATGACTGAACTGCACAAGCACGTAAGTGCAAATGACTTAATGGTATTGTTAGTTTGTAAATCCCTCATAGCTGTTCTGGGGTCATGCTTTTACCTCCTGTGGCCTGTTAGAATATATCTGAGGGGTAGATCTTTGACAGCAAGAGGAGGGGAGTAGAGAATTCTGGGTAGGGAGTTCATCTACAAGGTCAGGTTCACTGATGTAAAGCTCTTCCTGTTTTGAATATAAACACTGAAGTCAAACAGCACTGTACAGACAGTGTTGCACAAACAATGCCAAAGAAGATTTTTATACCATTATTTGTCTTATCAAACTTTTTCAGATTCCCTCTACATATTTATAGCTGATCAAAGAGACATCGACATGAAGTTTATCGCCAATGGCGATAACCCAGAAAAAAGTGCTCATCACTGCTAAGCGTGAGTCGAGTGTATCCCCGCAGACACCACTATCATCAGGATGTACACAACAGAACGTTTACTTCAAACCAATGCACTAAATACTGAGAAACAGCACAGATATCTCATGAATTATAAAGACTCTATGAGTTTAGATCACAAGGCTTCAGTATACAGTCTGTTCACCAGCTCAGGGTAACAAAGTAGTTTGTTTGCCAACCAAAAACGGGTCAATTACCCATCTGTGAATTAAAGTCATGGCTGTTGAATGCTCTTACCTCCTTCGAGTTAGCTGGCTTGGAGAAAGTCTTTCCGCCGGTCAGGCTCTGGTATCTCTTCTCCAGGGTAGACAGTCTCTCCTTTTCCTTAAAGTGAAAAGTAAACATTTCAAATTTACCATTATAGGAATATCTCAGTTTCAATTATGAACAATAAAAAATATCCCAGGTTAATTTTAGTGTTATGGTGTGTATCAACAACGTTTACAAAATATAAAGGGTGAATATTAATTTATGCCATCTTTAATGTTTACAAATTAAACCCATTTACTTCAATTTGTAATTGGCTCACTGCAACAATAAAAAAAACATGCATATTTGTTTTTTTATTGTTGTTAAATCAACAATATGCCACAAATTACGGCAATTGAGCTTAAAGGAGTTGTTCACGTCTAGAATGAAAATTTCTTGATCATTTGCTTACTCCCATGTTATCCAAGATGTTTGTG
This sequence comes from Enteromius treurensis, assembly GCA_032275025.1. Classification (NCBI taxonomy): domain Eukaryota; kingdom Metazoa; phylum Chordata; class Actinopteri; order Cypriniformes; family Cyprinidae; genus Enteromius; species Enteromius treurensis. The sequence continues at coordinate 6,890,265 of JAUCMU010000097.1, read as the reverse complement.
TCTTTATTTCTTACATCGAAAAAAAAAGCAATTTTTCGAGGAAAAAGTTTTTAAGGACAATATTCCTGGAACTTTATGCATATGATGGACTTCAATGGTGGTCAACAGTTTGAAGATCCAAAACGCTGTTTCAGTGCAGCTCCAAAGGGGTTTACACAATCCCAGCCGAGGAATATGTTATCTAACAAAATGATTGGCCATTTTGCTATAAATAAAAATGTCACAAGTGCATGTAAATAGTAATGTGTGAGGCCAAGGTAATTCAAGATGAGCATTTGTGGTTTAAAAATCATTAAAATTTTTAGAAAATGACCTGTCGTTTCGCTACATAAGACCCTTAATCCTAAATTAGGATTGTGTAGAGTCTTTTGAAGCTGCACTGAAACTCCAATTTGGACCTTCAACCTATTGGCCACCACTGAAGTCCACTATATGGAGTAAAATCCTGGAATGACTTCTTTAAAAACCTTAATATCTTTTCATATATATGTGTGTATGTATATATATATATATATATATATATAGTAGGGATGCAACAGTTTTCGGTTCTTTATCGAACCGTTCGGTTCGACCTGTTCGGTTCAGTTCGGTACACCCACGTGAACCGCGATATTTCGGTACTTAGCCTACTTTAGGCATTAAACTTACCTTTTAATTAAAATTGCCATTTTCTGTGTATTTAGCGCATAGACAATCAGGCGATGGTCAGAAATCCTCAAGACTAGTGATGTGTCGTTCTTGAATGATTCGTTCATTTTGAACGAATCTTTAATGTGACTCGGGAAGAACGA